>JAJMGN010000325.1:0-30689 GCA_030575015.1 Cephaloascus albidus
AATCATAAATGCTAATAGAATCCTCAGATTCATTAAAATTAACAAATATGAGAGAAGGGGTCTCGGAGAAAGATCCAAGCTATCTAACCTCGCTACAGATGAACGCAAATTTGCTGCTGCTATGAAAAAATCAGCAATTTTTGACTTGGATGATACTTGCCCTTCTGGGTTCTGATACAACTACGCGACAAGCCTAACAGACACTGTCAGCTTTAGCTACAACGATTCACACCTCTTCTTTGAAATACATGCTGCTTAATGATTCCAAAATAAGAATAACAAGTGGCTCGCCAAAGAGACCAGTGAGACCTAATATTGAAAAGATATTCGTGTATCTGAAAAACTATATTGAAGATAAAGATATTCAAATTAGAGATTGGCTTGACTGAAGTTATAGATAAAAGTGATTATATGATGCTTAAATCAAAGATATTTCGTTCCATGATTTGGACTCCTTGATGGTACAGGTGTTTATAGCTGATATTATTATATAATCTTGTTTACGACACTACCATTTTCTGTTAGGAGAATCGGAATAAAAGTTTTAAAATTAAAAAAATTAAATTAGAGGGAGTCAAGACTCAAGACTCAAGACGATCAAGCCGGATTCAAGTTGCAATTTATGTACTTCTGAGAGGAATTGCAAAGAGGAGCGCTCAGCAGCTCCCAAACTGAAACATGATTAAAGCGAGTGGCATATCATTAACCAGATCGATTATTGTCAGCATATAATTAACCGCTCAGCAATCAGATACCAAGAAAATTTCTCATAAACGTAAATTAATAATAAATAAATAAATAAAGGTAATCCGCATCAAAATTCGTATAGAATAATATAATCTCATAATAAATGTAATATAAAAGATTGATGAACTGTGTCAATTAAAGTAAAATCATCGTTCCCACCATAAACCTATTTATTTTAGCTATCATATTGCAAAGTAACCGTAATAAATCAATAATATAAGATTCTTTCTTTATTATTTAAAAACTTATATTTCTTTTTTCCCTTTCTTAAAAAGCTGGTGCAGCGACAGTAGCAGAAACTGAATCAGGACCTAAAGTTGGTTTGATTGAAGATCTCTTTGATCTATAATCTTTAACAGCAGATTTAATGGCATCTTCAGCTAACATTGAACAATGTAATTTGACAGGCGGTAAACTTAATTCTTTAGCAATGGCTGTATTCTTAATAGTCATGGCTTCATCTAAAGTTTTACCTCTGACTAATTCAGTAACGTATGAAGATGAAGCAATAGCAGAACCACATCCAAAAGTCTTGAATTTAACATCTTTTATAATACCAGTGGCTTCGTCAACTTCGATTTGCAATCTCATAACATCACCACAAGCCGGAGCACCAACAAGACCGGTACCAACGTCTGGTGAATTTTTATTTAATGAACCAACATTTCTTGGATTGGTATAATGATCAATAACTTTAGCATGATAGCTTCTCTTTATTATCGATTGGTTTAACTTTGGAGTGACGGATGAAACAGCTGGTCTCAATGACATTCTAAGAGCTGTAGAGGAAAATCTTAATAAGTTTCTTGACAACATTGTAATAAATTAACTTGATATTTGTATAGAAGATATAAAAAGTTGTTTAAAGATGAATAAATAGATGATTGAAATATTTGAGTAATTAAATTAGATTAATTGTGCTGTTACCCGGGTTTGTGTTATTGTCCAGAACTTTCAACTGGGTTAAAAAAATTAGTGTTACATAATCACCGAAACTGTTTCTTTTAACTGAATTAGTCAGTCATTTTACCAGTTTATGACGTTTACAGAAATATGGACTTTTCAAGAAAGACACAGAACTTTAGATTTTCGAATTTACAATATAGAGACGGTTTATTTGTATTTGGGGACGGTATTCGAAATAATGTAATAATTATATTGGAGTTTGTAAGATTTACTTCGTACCAGAATCCTAGGTTTGTCGTAAATTGATTCTGAATTCTGAATTCTGAATTCGGGATTCGGGTTTAGTAACTGTTTTCAATCTAGACGCGAATTGTTACACTTACACCCGATCCGATCGGACTCCGAGGATTTCAGATATATAAATATGTAAATATTAAAGATTTAAAAATTAAAGAAAAATTAAAGAAAATAAAAATAAGATCCACGTGACTGATTTACATAATCTATAACATAAGAAAGATAAAGCGGGGTAGTTTATGCGGAAGGTGGGGACTCGGCAGTTATCAACTTATATCGCCGACAGTACCACTATAAAACGCACATTCAAGTAGACAACTATGCAGCCTGGTGTCTGGGTGCTTACAACTTTTTGATTCAATTGGAACACGTGATAATGCTGCGCTGCCGCAAGAAATCCACCTTATATAAGACATTTACGTAATTTTTGATACTGATTTCTCTCTCAGATTGTAGCTTGATTTCTTGAAGCTATTTTCAGTTTCAGTTAATTTTTACTTTCGATATTCAATACGTTTTTTGATTTGGGCAGTCATAAAAGAGGCGTCTTCGAACATACTTTAAATTTGCTGTTTCTAGTCCCACGTTCATAGTATCGATACATACTAGAAAAAGCGACCGATATATTATTGATTCGACTAACTTGAGTTCCCTTTATCATCTTTTTTTTTCTCCAGAGTTCGTCGTTTTCAACCTGAATTATATACAAATATCAAGTTCATCAGATAAATGGCTGACTCTATCGACACTGGAGTTTCTAATGGTGATGTCGATTGGCTATTCAGGGGCAAATCAAAGAAAGTTATCAGAAAAACCTCTATTCTATCCAATAATACAGATCCCTCTACTTCAGCATCAGCGGCAACGTCAAATCAAATTCCAACTACAACTACAACTACAGACACTAGAGCCCCTCCAATAGATACAATCCAAACTAGCATAAGTAATGAACAATCAAAGACGCCAGCTGCAGCTCAAAAAGCAATCGACCCTCAATCAAAATTATCAGTGAACACAAATTTAGCACCTGCTACATCTCCAAAGATTGAATCCAACTTGACCAGCCAATTTGAAAAATTGAAAACCAATAGAGTCAGATCAAACTCAACTGGGAATGACTCCATAAAAGTGTCAAAATTGAGGTCTTCCTCGTTGAATGATTCAATTTCAACAACTACCCCATTAAATAGATCATCGTCTTTAAATTCCAATAATGGCAATACAGAAGACTTGAATAAGAATGGTATCAAAATCCCTACCCCCATACCAACCTCCAACGCTTCAGTAAGTAGATCTAATTCTGGTTCAAAAAGATCAATATTTAGTTCAATTTCATCAAAGTTTAAAAAATCCCCTGTTTCGTCACCCGTTTTAACTCAACCTATTGCACACACCTTATCAAAACCTTCACATATAACACAAGTTTCACAACCAGTAGCTTCTCCACAAGTGTCGCAACCAATAGGTATAGCAAAGAGAAGAGTGTCAACGAATAAGTATGAGGAAGAGAAAAGTCTTAGCTCTAGCTTAAAAGAATTGGATTTGAATTTGAAAAGAGTTACTTTCGCTATTAACTTGTTAAATAATGATCCTCAACAACAAATACCATCCAGACGTCCTAAAAAAGGTAATGTCGTTATACCGGAAGACCTTGTTGCTGCTCCGCCTAGATTATCTTTGGGAATATCCACATCACCAAATCAAGATTCTCCAATGCATACGAAGGATAAGGTGAATGAAAAAGAATTGAACTTGGCAATTGAAGCACAGAAAATTGCCATGATTGAAGCTGAAAAACATGCACAAGAAGCACATTTGGCTGCAAGAAGGATTGCATTGGAAGTTTCGCAATACAAGTTAAAATCCGGATCAACAACTAGAGAAGAAGACGAGAACGAAGATGATTTATATAATGTTGATAAGATTGAAATTGATAATCCGATTCATATCCATGAAAATCATTTTGATAGTGCTTCAACCTTGTCGGATGACTCAGTAAAAGAATTGTCACTCGAATTAATTTATACTAGATGTTGTCATCTTCGTGAAATCTTACCTATTCCAGCTACCTTGAAACAGTTAAAAAATAAGAGTTACCCATTACAAGTTTTAAAATTATTGAATCCTAGACCAACACTTATTGATGTTTTATCTTTTTCAGATTTCATTGCCATTACACCAATAATCACTATTATTTTTGATAACGTTACAATGACAACAGAAATGTTGAAAGCTTTCTTATCATCGTTACTTAATAATAAATCTTTGGAAAAATTATCATTAAGAAATGTTGCTATTGACAATATTGGTTGGAAATATTTATGTAAATTTATTTCTCAGAATCAGACAATCAAAAAATTAGATATATCACAACAAAGAATTAAATCTGATACCCCACAAAGTTCCATACGAAGTGGGATGGATTGGGGATTGTTTATTGAATCTCTCGTTATGAGAGGTGGGATTGAAGAACTAGTGATAAATGGATGTAAATTGACTGATGCTATTTTCAATAAATTGGTTCAAAATGGAGTGAAGATTGCGACACAAAGACTAGGAATTGCTTCAACAGATTTGAATATCTATAAAGCTAAAGTTGTTGGTGATTGGATCAATGATGTTAACTCAAAATGTATTGGTATTGATATTGCATTTAATGATTTGAGTCAGGGGCAACTTGTGCCTTTAACTAAAAGTTTCAATGAATCACTGAAATTGGTGTTCTTCTCATTGAATTCAACTCATTTATCTGATATTAACGAAACAATCTCATTGATTAGGGCATTATCAAAAATTCCCACCTTGAGATTTTTGGATTTAAGCTGTATACCAAACATATTTCCAGGTATTATATCATGCTTGAATAAATACTTGCCAAGATTCAAGAATTTGAGAAGAATTCATTTTGATGTTAATGAACTAACATCTTCCTCCATTGGTGCTATAGCAGAAATCTTACCAAAGGTTCCAAATTTGATTCATGTTTCATTAATGGGTAATAAGAATTTAACACAGAGTTCTGGTGCAGCATTATATGCAGCTATTAAAAACTCCAAGATTTACACATTGGATTTAGATTTTGAGTTGGTTAGTGATGAATTATCTAAAAGAATTGCCTTTTATCTTATGAGAAATATGGAGAGAAGTATGAACTCGGAACACATGATTGATCATCTCAATGAGAATCCAGAGGATTTGATGTTTGACGGATCTTTACTTATGGAAACTGCTGAAAAATTATTAGAATCTAACAATAATGAGAAATTGGATTTGAAGACTCAAAAGATTTTAACAGATGCATTAGTTGAAAGAACAAGAAGTGTTAGATCAGAAATTCATAAAACTATTGATTCATTATTCGAGAAAAGAAATCAAGGTGTCTTGAATTTAGAAATGAAGGAAATGTTATTAAGATTTTGTTTACTTGATTCATCTTTAGAGAAATTGGTGAATATCTTTGAAGAAGAAACTGATTTCCAATCCAAAGACGAACTCGTTACACCTGCTATAGCTATTGCTGAGCATGATCATTTACACGAAAGCTCAACAGGGTTAATTACGTCAGGTCCAATTTTATCACCACATGGATTTGAAGAAAATCTGAATTCATATTTCCCAAGTGTTGAACAACCCTTCCAACCGCATCAAGTTGTTATTGATTCATTATCTGATGGTAAATCTGTTCCAATTGATAATTCTACTGGTCGACCAGTTTTGATCAGATCGATTTCACAAACTTCTGAACATGCAAAGAGACAAGAAGAAGAAGAAGGTGAGTTCCATAGATGGGGTTTCTTCGTTCAACAACAAAATTCGATGTATCCAGAGGAAAGAGTTAGTACTGCTGCAAAGTTGGTTTCCAGTAGTACGGCAAAATCTTCAAATACTTCAAATCCAAATCCTATTGCAACACCGTTATTGAATACATTACCGTCAGGATCTGAATTACGTGATGCTATTATCAAGGCCAAAGGTATTGAATCTGTTACTGAGTTGATTGACAAGATCAATCATAACCGCGTTAGTATTGATAATATTTATAATTATAATATACTTCCAACATCATCTGGATCAGCAATAACAAATAACAATTCAATCCATACAGCAGATACATCTGAAGGACATCTGTTGCATTCAACCAAATCTCCAGCATCACCAATCAACTCAATTGAAACAGTTTTGAAAAATACCCCTGGTTCTGGAAGAAGAGATGAAAATGATGAAGGATCGATCAAGAGTATTGATTCAATGGATGATGAGAAATTGAATGGTAATAATGTCGATGCTGTTGTTGATGAGGTTTATGAGAAATTATTGAATGATGCGCAAAGGGTTCGTTCGAACAAGTGAATCATTCATTTTTTACTTTTGTTTATAGTTATATTTTTATTGATTTATTGGTTTTTGGTTCCATTTTATTTATTTGGTACGTCGTTAAAGTACAGATGTTATATTGGTGTTTTATTGTTGTGAACTGTCATATCAATCATTAAATTTTGCATATTCATTATTTATTATATTTATTTATTATGACCATTTTGTAGATTGTGTACATTTAAAGAATCGTGAATTAACTAAAGTTCATAGAACATGAAGGATAGGTTGGACTAGGCGAGACCAACATCAATTTATTATCAGACACGAGGACTACTACAATAAGTAAGAAGGAATTCTTTTATTTGAAAATAATAAACAAATAAGGTATGATGCTAACAAGATTAAATAATTTATTCTTGAGCAGCTTTGAAAGCAGCAATTTTAGCATCAATCTTAGCTTGACGTTCAGCTTTAGAGATTCTGACTTGTCTGTATTTGTTAGATTCAGCAGCATATTGTTCTTTGGTGAATTTCTTTTCAGTTGGCTTGAAAACTGGGTTAGCTCTGATTTTTTCATGAGCTTCCATGTATAAATCTTCAATGGCATCAGCTTCAATTTCATCAGCTAAGTAACCTTTGAATAAAGTTCTGAATTTTTCTTCATCATCATCCATTAATTCTTCCATGTATTCAGCAACGTGACCACCAAAGATGTATTTTCTTAATAATTCAGCATCTAATTCTTGACCTTCGATATCCCAACCTGGGAATCTGTTTGGAGAGTGAGGAACGTATAAACCACCGTCAGAAGCACCCTTTAAGACACCAAAGATTCTAGCACCAGTAGTAGTTCTTTGTAAACCAATATCTAAGAAAACTTTGAATGGTCTTGGACCGTCTTCAACGGCTTCAGTTAATTGGAATTCACCTTCAACTTCTTCAACACCAGTGTAAGTTTCGTCTAAACCTAATTTGTTTAAAGCTCTTCTGGCGATTAATAAACCAACAGCGTATGCAGCTGACCAGTTAGTTAAACCATGTTCAATACCAAATTGAGGTAATTCATGAGCGTAAGCAGCAGTTAAAACGATATCACCAGTGATTTGGGATGAGACAATTTGAGCAATGATATCTCTGTTGGTGAATCTAACAACTAATCTGTATTTTGGAGTGTTGTATTTAGCCTTGTGTTGAGCGACTAAACGTTTTCTTTGGTAATAATCAGTTTTACCTTCAGCTCTTCTACGAAAAGGAGTTTGGAAACGGGAGTGGTAAGCAGATGATTTAGAAGTTTTTTGGAAAACCATTTTTAACTGTTATTGTTAGTATATTGAACTGATTAAATTCTATTTCAAAAAAAGTTTTCATCACTTTATAAAATATGTAAAAGTGAAAATTTTGGATGAAAAAAATGGAAAATTACCCGGAAGTTTGAAAATTCTTGGTGAAAAAAGTTTGATTCTGAAAATTACACGCGCTCAGTACCCGATGTACTGAGAACCAATAATATACCAGGGGTCATAATCGTATATACCAGTAATTAGATGTTTATGCTTCATTGATATTTGGAGCTAATTTTGTAATAAATATATATTCATATATATCTGTGTATATGATAGTACTGTTCGTTAGTTTCAAGAGTTTTTGTGAAGAAAACCTTGTTCCAGGACGAATGAGAATACGGAAATTAAGCAAGTAATATATTTCAAATCCCGATATAAAACGAAAATGCAAACTATATACAAGATATGATCATTAAACAGAAGCAGCAGCAGCTGAAGCAGAAGCAGCGGAAGCAGTACTAGAAGGGACAGCGACATCAGGAGTAATCTGTCCATCCCTATAGTAGGCCTTGAAGAAAGTATAATGCAAAATAACCTCATCAATATTTCTCATAGCTGGATCATTTGCAAATTCTGGATCAATAAAAAAGAAAATAGGCATATCAACTTCTTCACCGGCAGCTAATTGTTGTTCTTCAAAACAGAAACATTGAATCTTATTAAAGTATGGAGCAACTTGGTCTGGAGTCACTGAATAAGTAGCCATACCGATAATATCTTTATCTGATTTGTTTTTAGCTTTATAGAAAGCTAATGCTGTTTCACCAGGTACCAAGAAAACTTCTCTTTGTTGAGGTGTGAATTTCCAAGGTAAGATCCCAGAAGTTTCTGAAGTGAAATGTACTCTTATTTTCTTATTTGTATCTACTGGTACTAACATATCTGGTGTGAATTTGGATGAATCTGTCATAGGTGTACCTGCCCAACCTGTCTTTTGACATAACATTCTGTATAAAGGGACGGAAGCATATGATATACCTAAGAAGATGATAGCGAAAGAAGCAGTGTATAAGAATACGGAGGCATTATCTTGACGTATTTTCTTGTTTTTATATAATTTGAATAATTCCCCAGCTTCTTTACTTGTTAATCTTTGGTTCTTTGGAACCTGTTTTAAATGCAAAAACTGTGTGAAATTTCTTGATACACATTTGTAGTTATTTATTGTATTGATATTGAACAATTGTTTCCGTATTGTTATTCCAATCATCTTTTGATAGTGAGTTTCTTTGAATCAATTTAATAATTTGATACTGAAATATTTCAAAAACCGATAATAATCAAACGATTTCTGAGGTTTCAACAGCCGTCACGTGGCCGAGGAGGGAAATGTTCCGTTATCCTCCTAAACCGCTCATGGTCATGAACAACATCTTGAAGAGCATTGTTAACGCCTCATACTACTACAATATATATATTTATCGAATTGAATGGTGTAGTATTGATAAGTATAAGTTATAAAAAGGAAATTCAACTTTGAATAGAATGAACAATAAAATATTAGAAAAATCAATTAGTTTTTTTAGCAATGGTGGCAGCATCTAAGATACCAGGTAAACTTTCACCACCCATTTGACCAACAACTTTAATAACACCAACAACAGCACTCAAAAGTAAGACTGTGGTCCAGAATAATAAATGAACTTCAACGGAAACATCTTTCTTACTACAAGTTGAGCCTGACCAATGTGTTGTTTGTTTACTTGTAGTATTGAATGACGGAGAACATGCACATGACCAACAATCCTTTGATGTTGACTTGGAGCAGATTCCGTGGGAGTTACAGTTTTGTGTTGATACCTGACAACTTTGTTCTGTTTGGTAGCATGATGAGGATGATCTTTTGAAGATGCTGTTAGCGCTAACATGTTGTGATGATAAAGTGTAGGGAGTTGTAATAATGTTGATGTTGTAAATTGATGATAAATTGATTAATTGGCTTTCAATCAATTCTTTTGAAGTTTGGTATGTTTTTGAATTGAATCCTATCTTTCTTCCTATTGAGTTTAACGAATTTAACTTAATTATTAATTTATCCTGGATTGATGTAGACAATGTAGCCAAATGTGTCAATTGACCTAAATCATTCTTGAATGAATCATCAGTAATATGGTTTGTCAATTGAAATGTAATTGATTCCCATAATCTTTGTAAATTTTCACTAAAATATTCAAAATGTGTGGATTGGGATTTTTCAGTAGAGATTAATTTCAATTCATTAGTTAATTTCTGCACTGAACCAACAATTTCTACTGGGAATTTATCAAACACCAATTCATTAAGATTATTGAAACTTTTGGAATCACCGTTAATTGAAAATTTGATATCATCCATGAATTCTAACGGGTTATCAATCCCATTGATATAGACCAATAAATCTGGCTTTTCAGTATTAATCTCTTGCATATTTAATAAACTAGCAACATCGTCATCTAATTTCAAGTTCAAGTTATCTGAAATATCATAATAGTCAGATAAATATTGAATGAATGAATTTATTGATATTGAAGTGGATTGTTTGATTGATTGTTTATTCGGTGAGGACAATTGGTAAAAAGCCCCTGTTTGAGCCGATACAGAAGATATCCATATCAAGAAGAGGGAGATTGACCAGAGTTTCATTTCTATCTGTTCTGATGTCGTCTTCCTTTCTGCTTTCTTTCTATCTGGTTTGGGCTTCTTGGTTATCGTTTATTGGTGATTCTAATTTGGAGGTTTAAAAGTCGCACTCTTACCCGGATATTTCCGCGAATTGGTTTTGCAAATTGGTTTATTTTATTGTTTTTATTTTTAAATTTATTTATCAATAATTAATTAATTAATTATCAATTAATTAATTTCAAATAAACTGCAAAAGAAGTATAACAGACAAAGCAAAATATACTAAACACAAATATGATTGGGCCTCAAACACCACAGTCGGTACTAAATAGCAGATTACAACAGAAGCAAGAAACAAAACAGGAACCTAAATTCAAACCTTTTGATAAAAATGCATCATTAAATAACGAAATAACAAATGAAATATATAAAAGAGTAAATAACCAAAAAAATAAATTTATGCCATCGAGTTGATGTTTCCAATATATAACCATATCAATTTAATGCGTTTAAAACAGGGATGACTGAAATTTTTTGATTTGTAGTATTACCAACTGTAACATTTTGATTAATTTGATTATTAATTTGTAATTTATCTTGTTTTATGTTTATAACATCAATTATATTGTTATTTGAACTGGGGAAATCCATTAATTCTTTAATTTGTTTCATTTTCAATTGAATGAATTATATATTTGTATGAAAATTGTGAAGTAAAATTAATGTTAAAATAATTAAACTTTAATAGTTTTTTTACCACCTTTTGCCTTTCTTTCAATTTCCCTTCTACTACCCTTAACTAATTCTAAATGACCAACTCTTCCAGCGATCAATTTTTCAGTAGAAGCATAAAGATGACCAACATGGATCTTTGTTAATTTTTCAGTTGTTTTCAAATTTGATCTTTTAGCCAATAATATTTTTGGAGCAGCAGGTTTAGGGTTTTGTTGTTTCTTAGTGACTCTAGCTGGTTTCTTTGCCTTTAATTTCATATGACCTTGGACCATCTTTGTTCTTGTTTATTGAGTTGCGAATTGCTATTTATTTTATTTTATTTTAATTATGTTAATTTTAAATCACTATTTTTTCTTAGGAAAACTTTTCCATATTGAATTGGACACTACTTTTTCTTATAACTATAACTTTATTCGTGAAAATAGTTAACCTACCGATTCAAAAGTTGTTAAAACATCCAGACACCTTGAGGAAAAAAAGACACCCCTAATAATCGCTCATAACCAGATGACCAAATTCCAGAGTCAATTTTCATTTTATTTCATTTTTTTTTTAATTTTAATTTTTTTGATTTTTTTTAATTTTTTAGTTTATTTAATTTTTTTTTATTGTTAAATTTCATTTCAAGTCATTAGTTCATCTGATCGCCCACTACTGAGATAGTTTATAATCCTCACAGAACTGATAGTTCTTCTCTGAAACACAGCAGACAATGAACCATCTCATCCTACCAGGCCCCACCGCCTTGTCCCCATTCAGAGTAGCTGCTCTAGTCTCGGACTTTGCTGATAGTGGTGTTCACATAGAATCTATTAAAACTGGATTCTTCCACTATATTTCTTTGGTTGAAAAATTATCAGGTCCTCAATCTGAGTTGTTGACGAAGTTATTAGCATACGATAATGCCTTGGCCAACTCTGAAGACCTAATTGATGCTACAATCAATAACAGTACTGCTGGAGACTCAGTCATTATCAGAATCTTACCTAGACCAGGAACAATCTCACCATGGTCTTCAAAAGCTACAAATATTGCAAATGTTTGTGGATTGACTCAAGTTGAAAGAATTGAAAGAGGTTTATCCATCTTGATCAAGTTTGCATCTTCTCCATCCAAAGATATCAATTATGGAGAAACTTTATCTTCCATTTACGATAGAATGACCCAATCTTTGTATATCAACACCGGTTTTAACTATAATGATTTATTTTCCCATCATTCTCCAAAACCTTTGGTCCACATTGATATCTTGTCCAATCCAGATAACTTGAAATTAGCCAATAAGGAATTAGGGTTAGCTTTAGATGAAGGTGAAATCGCATATTTAACCAACTCGTTTGTTAATATAATAGGTAGAAATCCAACTGATGTTGAACTTTTCATGTTTGCTCAAGTCAATTCTGAACATTGTCGTCACAAGATCTTCAACGCTGACTGGTCTATTGATAACCTTGCTAAAGACAAGACTCTTTTCGGAATGATTAGAAATACTCATAAGCTCAATCCAGAGTACACAATCAGTGCTTATTCAGATAACGCTGCTGTTATTGAAGGTGCTGATGGATACCATTACACACCAGACTTCAAAACTAAGAAATGGTCCTCTACAAGTGAAAAAGTTCATACTTTGATCAAAGTGGAAACTCATAATCATCCAACCGCCGTGTCTCCATTTGCGGGTGCCGCTACAGGTTCTGGTGGTGAAATCAGAGATGAAGGTGCTGTCGGACGTGGATCTAAATCCAAGTGTGGGTTATCTGGATTCTCAGTTTCTGATTTATTGATTCCAGATTTGAAACAAGATTGGGAAATGGATAATATTGGTAAACCAGGGCACATCGCCAGTTCTTTAGATATCATGTTGGAAGGTCCTATTGGGAGTGCTGCTTTCAATAACGAATTTGGTAGACCTTGTATCAATGGGTATTTCAGAACATTATCCACAACTGTTACATCTGCTCAAGGTAAAGAAGAAATTAGAGGTTTCCATAAACCAATCATGTTGGCTGGTGGTATGGGTGCTATCAGACCAAGCTTAGCTTTGAAAAACTTCAGAATTACCCCCGGTGCCAAGATCATTGTCTTGGGTGGCCAAAGTATGCTTATTGGTTTAGGTGGTGGTGCTGCCTCTTCCATTTCATCTGGTGAAGGTTCTGCTTCTCTTGATTTCGCTAGTGTTCAAAGAGGTAATCCAGAAATGCAAAGACGTGCTCAATTTGTTATTGATGCTTGTGTCTCATTACCTAAGAATCCAATCCAATCTATTCATGATGTTGGTGCCGGTGGGTTATCCAACGCTTTACCTGAGTTGGTTCATGATAATGACTTGGGTGCTGTTTTCCAATTGAGAGATATCTTATCTTTGGAGCCAGGTATGTCTCCTATGGAAATATGGTGTAATGAATCTCAAGAGAGATACGTCTTGGGTGTTGCTCCAGAAGATTTACAACTTTTCACAGATATTTGTAACAGAGAAAGAGCTCCTTTCGCTGTTGTTGGTGAAGCCACCACCGATTTGAAATTGATCTTGAAAGACAGCTTATTAGGAACAACTCCAATTGATTTAGATATGTCTGTTCTTTTTGGTAAACCGCCAAAAATGTCTCGTACTGCCACGACTGCAGACTTGTTGTTGAAGCCTTTGTCTTTCAACACAGCTTTCCAAGAAGCTTTACACAAAGTCTTGCAATTACCTTCAGTTGGTTCCAAATCATTTTTGATTACTATCGGTGATAGAACAGTTACAGGTTTAATTGATCGTGATCAAATGGTTGGTCCATGGCAAATACCTGTTTCCAACGTTGGTGTTACCGCTACTTCCTTAGGTTCAACGTTAGTCTCCACAGGTGAAGCATTAGCAATGGGTGAAAAACCAACCATTGCTCTTATAGATGCAGCTGCATCTGCTAAGATGTGTGTCGCTGAATCATTATTGAATTTATTCTCTGCTGATATCAAATCTTTAGATCGTGTTAAATTATCTGCTAATTGGATGTCTGCTGCATCTCACGCTGGTGAAGGTGTCAAATTATACCAAGCTGTTCAAGCTATCGGTTTGGATCTCTGTCCTGATTTAGGTATCTCAATCCCAGTTGGGAAAGATTCAATGTCCATGAAGATGAAATGGGACGATAAGGAAGTTATCGCACCAATGTCTTTGGTCAGCACAGCCTTTGGAAGAGTTGATGATACTTCCAAGACATGGACTCCTCAATTACAAAACTTACCGGGAACTGTGTTGGTGTTGGTTGACTTGAGTAAAAGCTCTGATGATAAGAAGTTAGGTGGGTCTGCATTAGCACAAGTTTTCAAACAAATTGGGAATACTTGTCCAACAGTTTATGATAATTTGATATTGAAAAAATTCTTAGAAATTTTGATTAAATTACATAAACAATTCAACGTCTTGGCATATCATGATAGATCTGATGGTGGTTTGATTACAACTATATTGGAAATGTGTTTTGCTGGAAGATGTGGTGTTGAAACTGACATCAAAGGTGAAGATTCGTTGGTTGAATACTTCAATGAAGAATTAGGTGCTGTTTTCCAAATATATGAAGATGATTTCACTAAATTCACTGAATTGTTCAAAGGACATGGTATCGGCTCTGAATTCATTTCAGTTGTTGGTAAACCAGATTTCAAATCTTCAACTCAAGATATTTGCATCAAGCTTAACAGTAAAGTGATCTTGGAAAGTACAAGATCTGAATTACAACAACTTTGGACCAAGACTTCATACCACATGCAAAAATTAAGAGACAATCCAGTTTCAGCAGCTGAAGAATTCGAGCACATCAAAGATAACTCCAACCCAGGTTTATCGTATCAGTTATCATTCAACCCAGCTGATGACTTGGGTGTCTCCAAGCTTGTTTCTAGACCAAAAGTCGCTATATTGAGAGAACAAGGTGTTAACGGTCAACAAGAAATGGCCTGGTGTTTCGAACAAGCTGGTTTTGAATCAATCGATGTTCATATGACAGATATTATTGAAGGTAGAGTCTCTTTATCTGACTTTGTTGGTATTGCTGCATGTGGTGGGTTCTCCTACGGTGATGTATTAGGTGCTGCTTCCGGGTGGGCCAAATCTGTATTATATAACACTAAAGTTCGTGAAGAGTTTAGAGTTTTTTTCCAAGATAGACAAGATACATTTGCATTCGGTGCTTGTAACGGGTGTCAGTTCTTATCCAAGATTCAAGAATTGATTCCAGGTTGTGAAAACTGGCCTATTTTCACTAAGAATATCAGTGAACAGTATGAAGCTAGAGTTTGTATGGTGGAAATCGTTGAGAACAATTCAATCTTCTTGAAAGGTATGAAAGGTTCCAAGTTACCTATCGCTGTTGCTCATGGGGAAGGTCATGCCACTTTCGAATCTGTGGAAGAACAAGAACGTTTTATTGAACAAGGATTAACCAGCATCCAGTTCGTTGACAATTACGGTTCTCAAACTGAATCATATCCATATAATCCAAATGGTTCACCGCACGGTATCACTGGTATCTCCTCTCCAAACGGTAGAGTGTTGGCCATGATGCCTCATCCAGAAAGAGTTGTTAGAAAAGATGCCAACAGTTGGTACCCTGAAGAAGAAAGTAAACAATGGGGGGATTATGCTCCTTGGATTAGATTATTTAGATCTGCTAGAGATTGGGTTGCTGATGTTTAATTGAGTTGTATTCATGTATTTTTGTACTATTTTTATACTATACTGTTTTATTATGTTTTTTTGATGTATTTATGATTATAATGGTTTGGTATGCAGTGCTACATTCGATAAGTATAAGGTATATTATATATATGAGAGGGAAAAAAAACCTACAATATTCAATCAATGAAGTAAGATTAACAATTAAAAACAATGACAAGTAATTAGAATAAAAGATTTAATGTTCGAGGATTGTTAAATTACCAGTAACAACAACATTTTCTAAAACAGATCCATTTGGAATATCAATTCTTTGGCCATCTGAACAAACAATAATAACAGTTCCCTTCAATGTTACATTTCTACCAAGGTTAACATTCCCGGTAATAGTTAAATGATCTAATTCCAAAATCTTAGGCATATGAGCAATTCTTGAAGTGAAACCTGAAACTTTTTTGAAATGGGAACCTAATTTAATCAATGGGTTAGGGAAACCTTCTCTTGTTGGATCTAATTTTAATGAACCATGTTCAAGATAGAATAAATCAGATTTAACTAATAAAAGATCTGAACATGTTTTAACTGGTAAGAATCTTGATCTTGGAACAACAATACCATGAGCTTTATGGAAATGTCTTATAGCAGCACCAACTGCAGTTTCTAATTGCAAGACAGTAATATCTGAATGACCTTTTGTAATTGTTTTTTGATTTGGGATGATTTCAACTTTAATTGAGTTTGATTCAACTAATCTCTTGATAGCACGAAGATTAATCCAAAGATTATTTGTGTTGAAATTCTTGAATTTTTTAATTGATTTGAATTCTTCAATGTGTTCTTTTGGGACTTGAGCAATTTCTAATAATCTAACTTCACCATCGTAGTTAATTAAAGTACCACCTTTAACATCGGCTCTTGTCTTATCAGTTAATTCCATTATATATTCAGAATTAGTTTCCAACATGTGAGATAAGATCTTGGTATCAACGGTAGCACCTAAGTTATCACCATTTGAGACAAATAAGATTTCTCTACCTTGAGCTAATAATGAATCTAGTTCACCAGATGTAACCAATGATTCAAATAAATCACCATGGCCTGGAGGATACCAAGAATCTAAAGAGTCGGAAATTGATTGTGGAACAGGTAATAATGAGTCTTTGAAGATTCTTGGGAATCTAGATTGATTGAAAGTCTTAACTCTAATTCTGTGACCTTGGTATTTCTTGATGATTTTGGCTGTATCAGCATCAGTGTTGAAAGAGTTCATTAATAATAATGGAACATCAGTATCGTATCTTCTGTTCAAATGTTCAATTTGTCTGACGGATAAATCCAAGAAAGTATTACCATCTCTAACTTCAATAACAGATTTTGGACCAACACAACCCATTGAAGTACCTAACCCACCATTTAATTTCAAAACAGCTAACTTATCTAAATTTGAAGAAACGTTTGTTTCGTCCAAAGTTGAGTATTGGACAACTTCAGTTTCGGTTGGAGATTTGATTTTATCCCAATCTAAAGTTGAACCTGAAGCTTTATCAGTAAGATATCTTCTGAATAATGCAAAAAATGAATCCATTTCATTTTCAAATTTTATCTTCAAGTCTTTATCTTCCACTGTATCAGCTAAATGGTTCAAAGCATTACGCATTTGACTTGCTGATACTGAGGTTGTGGTGTTATCAAAGGCCTGTTTGTATATAGTTAGTAATTTGTATCTTCTTGTTGAATGTATAGTTCAACTTTATTGCTGGCGTGTTCACTCAGCGTCTAATTTCGTTCAAGATCAGTTTGCTTAGAGATACAAGAAAAAGCAGGAAACAAAAAGTTAGAAGCAGCAGTAAACAGTGGCAACATTGGAAAGATGGAATACTCACATAAGAGGACTGTGTCTTTATGTGCTTCTTAGGAGTGGATAATTGAGACATCGTGAGCTTTGAGTGTTGCTTTGGTTTGCTTAAAGTAAAATAATGTAGAAATCGATCAGATTTATAAAGTTAAATCGTGTTCTTAAATCGGTTAAAGCACAATTTTGTATCGACAAAGAAGCAAATTAATCGCTGGTTGATAACAGTGTAATTACAGGACGGGACAGCGACGATTGCAGTGGCGATTTGGGCCAGACAGCCCGTTGCCAGTTGGGGCAATAGTCAGTTAATTATTTTTGTTGACGGCTTCAAACGATTCGATTGGATGTTTTTGTTTCTGAATTGGAGTCGATGTCAACGTGTAGCACTGAGCTGTTTGCTAGTTCGAACAAGCAAACTGATGCAAATAGAGGGATTGACCAGCGAGCTTTGGTGTAAGACTGGAGTCTGGTTTCCGCCGTAAGAAAGAGCCAGTGTCAGCCGAAATTCAACTACTTCAGCTTTGGAGTTTAGATGGATCTCTACTCATGCGGGCACCACTGCTGAATCTGAATATAATAAACAGCTTTTGACTTTTGCACTTATTGGCAATTGCAAGTTGTCGACTGTTCTTCGACTCACCGTTTGCTCCTGGAACATATACGAGGCACGAGCTGAAGCTGAGATCAACTATATAGAAGTATACAGCACTTCATTGGTCAGCTAATAGCTCTTAATAGTTTAACAACAAGTTCAAGCTCAAAGTCCAGTTGAAGAGAAGCAACTTGGCTGTTGAAGAAGATTAGATAATTTCTCAGATCTCTACGTAATAAATTATAAAGATTTTATCAGTTCAATCGCATCGGTTAAGCGAAGTTCACTGTGAATGAAAAAATAAACAAAAATTAAAAAAAAAAAAATGTCTCGGAAAAATAAAAAGTCAAAAGTCGTGTGGAAACATAAATGATTACCAGCAAGAGTTTATCCGAGCAACAATCACGTGAAAAATTATGCGGTCTGCATAAATGAGTATAGTACAATTATATAATTTATATTGTACAACACTAGTTGATAAAGAGGAGCCTGATATATGTATGATCTTAGAGTTGTCGAATTAACAGTATTTACTACAAATTGTCCAGACATTGGAACGAATATATATAAGTTCTTGTCAATAATAATTAATAGCACACCAGCACCCCCTAATAGATACCATTTATCATGTACTTGAAAGCAGAAACCAAAATAAACCCTGTGCAGCCATCTAAGAACACATATACAAATGAATAATAAATAATAAGTTATAACCCAACCTTTACCAACTAAAAAACATCTAAAATAGAAGTAGCAGAGAATCAGCAATCCTTAAAAACTCGAATATGAAATCAAGTACAATGTACATTCTCATTGGAATTTGAACACAAGTTTATATGGCTAGCTACACCACATAAACCAGTTATAATGCTAGACAGTGAGCACGGAGTTATCTTCCCATGACTTGTATAATCATGCAAGCCCAAATATCAGCAAAATTCGCTTTTTGAGAAGACTTTTTCTTGGATGAACGTATTTCAAATCATATCCAGTTGAATACTTAGCCCGCCCAGCCCAGAATGATCTTGAATTGAAAGATATAGTGAGACCTCACCTGTATCTTCATTTCGAATCATTTCGGTCTCATCACTTATTAAACTTTGTAGACTTCTTACGCTCCTCAAACTGCTGAAATGATTTAGTCTATGCCCATGAACAACAGTTAAATACTGATTATTTCTGTTATCATCATGTTCTTGATTTAGATTATTTGATGCTCCCCATTCATCATTATGCAAACTTCTCATGCTCTGAACTCTTCTCAAGTTGGGTGCGACTTGCAATCTAGACGTCTCATCATTAAAACGATGTGTATTTTGGAAATTATGCTGATTCAACCTCATATAGTTAATTTGCAAATCAGTTGAATCATTACTGTCTTCATATACATTAGCATTTTGTGTATTGCTACGTAAACTTTGTAGACTTCTGATATTATGCAACACTTGTTCCTCTATATTACTATTCTGCAGCACATTATTACTCCTCAAACTTCTCAAGCTCAGTTCAATATCCATACTTCCGTAATTATAAGTATGACCAACAACCAGTTGTGTGAACCAAATTCTAGTTCTAGGAAACGAAGAATGATCATGTTTACATAATGGACAATAATTAAAATAACTTAACCAGGAATATAAACAATCATAATGGAAGATATGGCTGCAATTCAACAAATATATTTGTGATCCAACTGTGAAATCATCCAAGCATATAATACATCTGTTTTGGTTGTACTTTATCTTTATTTTCTTTGATGATTTCTTGGGATAAGGTGAATCGGTGATTGGTGTGAGATGTGTTTTGTTGTATGAGTATAATATCAAGTGGTTCTCTTTATGTTTGGCATAGCGGATATAGATGTATATGAATAATATTAATATGGCGGAAATTGGGATGGGTAAAATTAAGTATAACATTTAGTGTACCATAGACATAGCTAGCTTCTTAATTTGTATAGGCGTGATACTTTGAAATCAAGAGATCTATAATTTATAAGAAGTGATCTTTGGCCTGCGAAGATGATCATATTCTCATGTCGTAAACTGATAAACACACGCGGACTGATTGTAAATTATCACGAGTTCAGCAGCACTCAGTTCAAGTTGTGTGGATAGTGGAACAAGCTGAAAGGTTACCGTTAAAAAGTCTAATCTGCCCATGTCAGATGTGTCAATAAATTTATATTGTGGTGTGTGGATGTTTATTATTTTTATTGACACGTGAAATAAATGGCAGGTCATGTGATGAATGCCTTTTAGATCCGGGTAATCTCATCTCGACTTTTTTTTATTTTATTTTATTTTATTTTTTATTTTTTTATTTTATTTACTAAAAGCGAATTTGAAAATATTTTCACAATCATTAGCCCCCAACTAAACCAAAGAGCAGACCATCAACACATATATCATGGCTACCTCCAAGGCTACCAAGAAGTTCCAGTCCAAGCACTTGAAGCATACTCTTGACCATAGAAGAGAGCAGAAGAAGCATTCCCAGAAGCTTGCCTCCCATAAGAGACCAAAGTCTGATAATCCTCATGTCGCTCCATCGAAAGAGGTTTTCCCAGACATGTCTGTTGAAGATTTCTTTGCTGGTGGATTCGAAGTTCCAAAAGATAAGAAAGTTGCTCGTTCTGCTGCTGCTAAGAAAGCTGCTGCTGACGAGGCTGCTCTTGAAGCTGAAGATGCTTCTTCATCTGAAGACGAAAACCATGAAGATGATTTACAGAAATTAGAACAATCAGATCCTGATTTTTACAAATATTTACAGAATAATGACAAGGATTTATTGGATTTCAAACCTGTCAATCCATTAGATGCTACGGATGAAGATGATGATGAAGAAATGGAAGATGGTGAAGAAGAAGAGGAAGTTGAACCAAAAAAGAAAGATAAAAAAGAAGTTTTCAAAGAAGAGGAAAAAATTGAAGTTACTTTCAAATTGGTGAAACAATGGGAAACACAATTATTAAAACCAAACTTAAAATTAATTAAAAACCTAGTAGCTGCTTTCAAATCAGGTGTAAATGTTAATGATTCTCAAGATTATAAATATTCAATAACAAATCCTAAAATCTTTAATAAATTGATGTTCTTGGTTTTGAATCAATTGCCTGTTGCTATAAAGTTACTTGTTAACTACAAAGTTGTTAATGAAGTTAGACAATTGCCACAATCAAATAAAATGGTTCAACCTTTAAGTACCATCTTGAAGACTCATTCAAGTTCTTTAATCATCTTATTGAGAGATACAAATAATATTGAAATATTCACAATCATATTAAAGTCTTTATTTGAATTATTCCCATTTTATTTATCTCATAGAAAATTAATCAAGAAAATCTTATCCACAATTGTTGAAATTTGGAGTCATACTAAGAAATTTGACATTCAGGTCACTGCTTTCGCTATGATTAATAACTTGTGTCAAGAATTTTCATCATTAGTTTCAACTTGTTTGAAATTAACTTACTCAACTTTTGTTAAGAGTTGTAACAAGACAAACATACATAATATTGATTTAATCAATTTCCAAAAAAATTCTGCAGTTCAATTATACAAAGTTAATGAACATACTTCATACCAAATTGGTTTCGAATATATAAGACAACTTGCTATCTTACTTAGAAACAGTATGACAGATACATCAAACTCAAAACAAGGTTATAAATTGATCTATAACTGGCAATATGTTCACTCCTTAGATTTCTGGTCCAGAATTCTTTCCTCAATCGATGAAAAATCTCCAATGAGACAATTGATATATCCGTTAGTTCAAGTCACATTAGGTTGTATCAAATTGATTCCAACTCCGCAATTTTTCCCATTGAGAATTTACTTGATCAAGTCATTGATAAGATTAGCTAACTCAACCAATGTTTATATTCCTGTATACCCATTGATTCACGATGTCTTGGTTTCAAATGCAATCACAAAGAAACCTCGTGTTGTTGCTACTTTACAACCATTAGAATTTGATTATTTGATTAAAGTCAACCAAGCATATTTAGGAACAAAGACATATCAAGATGCTTTATTCAATGAATTGATTGAAGTCTTGTCTGAATTTTTGGTTGTTTATGCTAAAGATATTTCATTCCCAGAATTGACTACTCCAATATTACTTTCATTAAGAAAATTCACCAAGACTTGTGGAAATATGAAATTCAATAAAGTTTTATCTGGATTAGTTGAAAAAATTAAGTTGAACATCTCTCAAGTTGAAAAAGTTAGAGCTGGTGTTGAATTTGGTCCAAATGATAAAGGTGCTATAAAGAAATTCATGCTTGATGTCACACTTGAAAAATTGGGTGTTGGTGAGTTTGTTACCGTTCAAAGACAAATCAAGGCTGAAAGATTAAGAGTATTCAAAGAATCTGCTGCTGAAAATGAAGAGGAAAGAACAAAGAAAAGAGGTGATGATGTTGAAGATGTCGCTGCTGAAGAAAGTGAAGATGAAGAGGAAGAAGAGTAGATTAACTCTTTGTAATTGTTAGACTATAAACTGCA
Organism: Cephaloascus albidus; assembly: GCA_030575015.1. Classification (NCBI taxonomy): domain Eukaryota; kingdom Fungi; phylum Ascomycota; class Pichiomycetes; order Serinales; family Cephaloascaceae; genus Cephaloascus; species Cephaloascus albidus. The sequence continues at coordinate 22,562 of JAJMGN010000325.1, forward strand.
TTATATGTGAATTGATTTTGTTTCAACTGTGTAGTTTTCACTGGTGTTTTGCGATGTGTATATTTGATACAAAAACTGCAGCACTTTTACCCGGTTTTGGTTATCATTTTATTTTTACGATTATTTCTATCAATTATTTATGAAGGCAGAAGAAACCAATAATTATAATCAAATTGGCGACAGCAACACCAAAATACATACACAATGAATACATGTCAGCGGTGCAAGCTCCCTCTCACAATCCACGACTCGCTCACTGATCTCAGCACGGCTCAGACCACACTTTTAACAAACACCAAGCCCACACCGACACCGATATCACAGGAACACTCCTTCATATTGCCTGAGAGATATGAGTTATTCAATCAGATCAACAAGACAACACCAGTCAATTCCAAGATAAGCGACTCATCAAATCTGTTTGTGATGCTTTCTGACTTGCAGGTGGAGAACAGTATATCCAATCGAATCAATAAGATTGATAAGGTATGGAAGATATTGAACAGCAAAAGCGAGATTGATTTCCCAGTATGCTCAGATTGCTCCAATTTGATAATTGATAACTTGAAGCAGAAGTACGATGAAACAAATTATGAGAAAGATGTATATCTTAAATTTTTGAACAAATTGAAGACCCAACCTGGACCAAATTTCAACAAGACGAGGGAATCAATACAGGAATTAAATGAGCTCCAAGAGATTGAACGAATGTCTATTGAAGAGTTGAAATCATTGGAACAAGAGAAACACGAATTGGAGAAGGAATTGAAGAATGTTGAAGATGAGATAGTTGCAATTTCACCTAAAGTTGATGAATTCTATCAAACTAAGAATCAACTTGAATTAGATATTGCAAATTTTGTTGATGAAAGAGACAAGGTAAAAGCAAACTATGAATTTAATTTAAATCAATTGGATAAATTAAGAAAGACAAATATATATAATGATATTTTCAATATATCACACAATGGTCAATTTGGAACTATAAATGGCTTGAGATTAGGTAACTTGAGTAGTTGTTACGTTTCCTGGCATGAGATAAATGCAGCATTGGGCCAAGTTGTTTTACTACTATCCACTTTGACAACAAGACTCAATTTAAAGTTGGATGGATACAAGTTGAAGCCAATGGGATCAACCTCTCAAATTGAAAAATATGAAAAGTCAAATACTGGTGGTACCAAGACCACCATTTTGGAAGCTTACTATAAAAACGATTACTTGATTGAAAAAATATTCAGAAACAACAAATTAGACTACTCGATGGTTGCGATACTAGACATCATAAAGCAAATCATCCTGAATTTGAAGAAAAGCGACAGCACTATCGAGTTGCCATACTCTATATCCGTTGATAAAATCGGCGGTGTCAGCATCAAATGTTCCAGTGGCTTTGAAGAGTGGACTAACGGTTGCAAGTTGCTCTTGACTGACTTGAAATGGGTCGTTGCGTACACTTCATTGAGCTCTCGCACCAAAAAATGAATAATTTAATTTTAACTAATTACCCAATTGGGCCTAATTGGGTGCGTATAAAACGGTTGAAGGTTGTACGGGTAACAAGTTTTGAAACCAGATCGAACAAAAAAAAAGTTTCTAAATTGGAAAATATACAATAAATGATTTGTAATAATTTCGAATATCTTTCAAACCTGTATCGACGGTTCCCATGTTGAGTTTATTGATTCATTAGCATTTTTCATAGAGAATAAGGGGTTTAAACAGCAACTGCACTCCGAAGACCGTTCCACATGCTCGAAATAATAGTGGTTAATACCGATCAAACTACAGAAGCGTTCGACAAACTGAAACTAAAAACATTGATTGTCACTCACTCCAAAGATTTGAACACAGAATATGTCAAAATAGAAGATATCATCAACTCCATATCCTTGTCATTGCCCAGTGTGGTTCAGAAAGATGATTTGTTAGAGCTCGTGGGAGAAACTATTGCATCCAGAACCATTATCCATCCAGATCATTCATTGTTAGCTGCTAGAATAGTGGTTTCCAAGATACATTCGCATTTGACTAAGATCCCATTCAGTGAGAATATCAAGAGATTGTGGTCTTTCAAGCAAAACGGGTCCATTAGATCACTTTCTTTGATAGATGAAAAAGTTTACAATATAGTTATGGAGAATTCAGATGTTTTGAATTCAGCCATTGATCATACTAGAGATTATGAGATTAGTTATTTTGGTTTAAAGACACTAGAGAAATCGTACTTGCTAAAGATCGATAAGAAGGTGAATGAAACGCCTCAGTTCATGTTCTTGAGGGTGGCATTGGGGATACATGGGGAAGATATCCCAAAAGTTATTGAAACATACGCATTAATGTCACAAAAATATTTCATTCATGCCTCACCTACATTATTCAACTCAGGTACTGAAAACAACTATTTGTCGTCATGCTTCCTCGTGGCTATGAAAGACGATTCCATTGATGGGATATACAAAACACTACACACAACAGCATTAATCTCCAAAGCCGCTGGAGGGATAGGGTTGCATGTTCATAATATAAGGTCCAGCGGATCATATATAGCTGGATCCAACGGATTCTCAAATGGTTTAGTGCCCATGTTGAGAGTTTTTAATAATACCGCGAGATACGTTGACCAAGGTGGTAATAAGAGACCTGGTGCATTTGCTATATATCTTGAGCCATGGCATGGAGATATATTTGATTTTTTGGAACTTCGTAAGAACCATGGAAAAGAAGAATCACGGGCAAGAGACTTATTCTATGGGTTATGGATCCCAAACCTTTTCATGGAGAGAGTGGAAAAGAATTTGGATTGGAGTTTATTCTGTCCCAGTGAGGCTATTGGGTTGAGTGATTGTTATGGAGAAGAATTCAATAAATTATATTTGAAATATGAACAAGTTTTGAAACCTTCAAGAGTGGTTAAGGCCCAAAAATTGTGGCATGCCATTTTAGAATCTCAAACTGAAACTGGAGGTCCGTTCATGTTGTATAAAGATGCATGTAACGCAAAATCAAATCAGAAAAATTTGGGTGTTATCAAGTCATCAAATTTATGCTGCGAAGTGGTGGAATATTCGTCGCCAGAAGAGGTGGCAGTTTGCAACTTGGGATCTTTGGCATTACCAAGTTATATCAAGAGCACGGATGAAGTGAAATGGTACGATTTCAACAAATTACATGAAATTACTAAAATATTGGTGAGGAATTTGGATAAAGTTATAGATGTTTCACTATATCCTGTCCCAGAAGCTGAGTATTCCAATAAGAAACATAGACCCGTTGCTGTTGGCGTTCAAGGTTTGGCTGATACCTTTGCAGAGTTGAGATTGCCCTTTGATTCACCAGAAGCCAAGACGTTGAACATTAAGATATTTGAAACTATATACCATGCTGCCATTGAGAGTTCCGTGGAGCTAGCTATTGAAAATGGAACTTACGGAACGTTTGAAGGATCTCCAGCTTCCCAAGGATTGTTACAGTTTGATTTATGGGATCACAAACCAAGTGACATGTACAATGATTGGGACGATTTGAAAGATAAAATAAAACAACATGGCTTAAGGAATTCATTATTGGTTGCACCTATGCCAACTGCATCCACATCACAAATATTGGGCTTCAACGAATGCTTTGAACCATTCACGTCAAACATATATAGTAGAAGAGTGCTATCAGGAGAATTCCAAATCGTGAATAAATACTTATTGAACGATTTGATTGATTTGGGTGTCTGGAATGATGCCATGAAGAATCGTATCATACAGGATAACGGTTCTATCCAATCAATCCCCAACATCCCGCAACCAATCAAAGATTTGTATAAGACCGTATGGGAATTATCACAAAAAGTTATCATTGATTTGGCTGCTGATAGAGCAAAATTCATAGATCAGTCTCAGAGTATGAATTTATACTTGAAGGATCCAACTATGGGTAAATTAACGAGTATGCATTTCTATGCTTGGAAAAAGGGATTGAAGACTGGGATGTATTATTTGAGAACACAGGCTGCGTCAAGAGCTATCCAGTTTACTGTTGACTCAAGCATTTCAGAGAATGTGGGAATAGATGAGTCTGTGAAGTTGAATGATTTGAAAAGAAAGAGATACGTTGAGAATATTGGTGAAGAGATTTCTAACAAGCGAGTGAATGTTCCTTTGAGTCCAGAATCTCAAGCTAAAGAGTTTGATATCTACGCTGAGGTTTCTCTCAGTTGTAACATCAACTCTCCTGGGAACTGTGATTCTTGTTCTGGATAAGTAAATATGTGTCATAAAATCTTGTCAATACAAATATTGGGTAAGGTTATAATATATTCGCTGTAGAATATACACAGAAAGCCCATGATCATTAGCACATTATTTCTTTTGTCGTCTCAATTTTCTATTGGCAAATTCCACGACTTGGGAGTTACCATCCTTCGTGACGAAAAACCTTTTCTTCAACTTGTCACTCCATAACAAAACACCTATTTCCTCCGCGTACGTAGATAAAACTTCGTACTCCTGTTGATTAGCAAAATCTTTGAACAAGTACCCTTCAAAAGTCTGAATTCTGTCTAATTCCAATTGCCATAATTTGATCTGATCCACAACCGTTGGTGGTAAGATCTCTAAAGTATGATTCTCCAAGTTATCTGTGTTATTGTTATTTGTATCGTACTCGATCTGTTTATCCAATTTCTCTTCACCTAATCTTCTCATTTGCTGATGCGCATGAGTCTCTAAGAAAGATATGATTTGCTCTGCAGTGATACCATTCATCAACGCGTGTCGAATTGACTCTCTTGTAATTTGCCCTGTAACCATATTTGCGAATCTTGTTTTCATGTGGACGAATAGGTTTAGGACAGCTATTTGAAGTGGGGATGTAGTGTATGCATAAAGCTTGAAATTGGTTTCGATGATTATGGATCCATAAGAACCAGTGTCTTTGGAATTTGTTTGCGGTTCATCAGATACAGAAGCTCCTTCGGATATTGCTATATTGATGGCAGCTGATGGAGACCGCAAGGCAACTGAGTCTGAGGTTAACGTAGTAGCTAATCTAGTTGGATAGAACCTTCTTGATGATGATTTCCTTTGATACACAAGACCATAGTCTCTTAAATCTTCCAACATACTAACTTGAGTCTCACTCAAGGCAGTTAAAGAGTAATCTTTCCCTAATTCCAATGAACCAAGCATGAAGATGAAATTCAACACATCAACAGGGTCCATTTGTAAGGATTCTGCCATCCTCAAGTATTGTAGTAGTAAGGCCCAAATCTGAGCATTGGCATCCTGTAACAAGAACTGGAATCCTTCATTTGTGATCTTCATGTTTTGTGGAGTACGTCCATCCATTAATCCACCATGTTTCAATAAACTGAGTACACCTTCACTCGGATAATCAGTCAAGGGAGTACCAACCATGAAATGCAAAATTGTTTCCCATTTATCTGACGCATAATTATCCAAGAAATCTATATCAACTTTATGATTATCTTCAGTAGTGCACAATACACCAAAAGTATCATGGGACTGACCACCAGTTAAGGCATCGCGCAAACTTTTCCTGAAGATGGGATTCAATATCAATATCATCCCATTCTGCTCTTCCTTGATGAGATGCAATGCACGCATTCGCTTTAGAGACTCTACCTGGAGTTTCCGACCTTGTGGTTTGACCCATTTATCCAAATCCCTCAATATTACGGGTTTCTCGTTGAATACCATCGACATGATGTAGAACTTGGCCAATGCTGGTAGCAATCTGTAAATTGACAAACTAGTAGCTGGCTATTAGCATGATTAGTATATGTGTCGCCGATTCATGACTTTACTATACATACTGATCTGTACAACCGAGCTTGAACGGTTTCGGGAAGACCTTCTAGGTATTCATTGACCGTGGCTTTGAACAAGTATCCAGACATTTTTCGTTGTTGTTTTGGTGCTCTTTTGGAGATATTTCTTTTCACAGTGTGAAATATTTGATAGCACATTGAGGTTTGGAGCTCTGTCCAATATTTATTTCTAGTTTGAAGCACTTTCTCGAATATCGAGGCAGCGCTCAGAACCATTTTATTTTTTATTTTTTTTATTTTTTTTACTCAAAATTTTTGTTACTAATTGGAAAATATAATAAAATACTAAAAGTTTTCTTGAGGTTTTTCTGAGTGGTATTTCCTTGCTGTATCTCAGTTTAGTCCAGGATATTACAATTTGGCAAGAATGCCTGCCAAGAGGAAAACATCCACGAGTCACCATGGCTCCCATCACGAGGAGGGAGATGAGGCCTTCAATGAGTTGTTGAAGCCAGAATACAAGGGCAAAAAATTAACTGATGAGATAAACACAGCTGAAGATAAATGGAACTTATTACCAGCTTTCTTGAAAGTGAAAGGTTTAGTCAAGCAGCATTTAGATTCATTCAACTATTTCGTCGATGTGGATTTGAAGAAAATTATCATGGCTAATGAAAGAGTGTTGAGTGATGTTGATCCAGAATTTTATTTGAAATACCTTGATATCAGAATAGGCCACAAATCTTCAAGTGCGCCTGGCACAAAAGAAGTTATATTGCCTCCCCACGAATGTCGGTTGAGAGACTTGACATATTCTGCACCCATCTACGTTGACGTTGAATATACTAGAGGTAGAAAGATTATCATGCACAGAGACTTGGAGATTGGGAGAATGCCCATCATGTTGAGATCAAACAAGTGTGTCTTGGATGGTTGTTCAGAAGAAGATATGTCAGTTTTAAATGAATGTCCCTTAGATCCAGGTGGGTACTTCATAGTTAACGGTACTGAAAAAGTTATATTGATTCAAGAACAATTGAGTAAGAATCGTATCATTGTCGAAGCTGATGAAAAGAAAAATATTGTCCAGGCCTCAGTCACGTCATCTACACATGAGCGGAAATCTAAAACTTATGTGGTTACAAAACATGAGAAAATCTATTTGAAACATAATTCCATCAGTGAAGATGTCCCCATCGTTATTGTATTAAAAGCTGCTGGTATCACCTCAGATTTGGAAATCATGCAATTGGTGTGTGGTGAAGATTCTGCGTACCAGGATTTATTCATTGTTAACTTTGAGGAAGCTGCAAGATTAGAAGTTTTCACTCAGCAACAAGCATTATCGTATATTGGTAAAAGAGTTAAAACCATGAGAAGAGCAGGTGCTCCCAAGTTGTCACAATTACAAGAAGGTATCGAGGCTGTTGCCACCACAATTATCGCACATATAACAGTTGATGGATTGAGTTTCAGAGAAAAGGCATTGTATATCGTTACTATGACTAGAAGAGTTATCATGACTATGCATAATCCTAAGATGATTGATGACAGAGATTACGTTGGTAATAAGCGTCTTGAATTGGCGGGTCAATTGATGTCTCTTTTGTTTGAGGATTTGTTCAAGAAATTCAATACTGATTTCAAGGCAAATATCGATAAGATCTTGAAGAAACCAAGCAGAGCAAGTGAGTTTGATGCATTGTTGAGTATCAATATCCACTCTAATAATATCACAATGGGTTTAAACAGAGCTATATCAACAGGTAACTGGTCTTTAAAACGTTTCAAGATGGAAAGAGCTGGTGTTACTCATGTTTTGAGTAGATTAAGTTATATATCGGCATTAGGAATGATGACCAGAATTTCATCTCAATTTGAAAAATCTCGTAAAGTTTCAGGTCCAAGAGCTTTACAACCTTCTCAATTTGGAATGTTGTGTACTTCCGATACACCTGAAGGTGAAGCTTGTGGGTTGGTTAAAAATTTAGCTCTTATGACGCATATCACTACCGATGATGAAGAAGATCCAGTTAGAAAATTATGTTATGTGTTGGGTGCAGAAGATATCTTAAATATAGATAGTGCATCGTTACACTCTAATGGTTCCTTTGGTGTTTATTTGAATGGGACGTTGATTGGTACAACCAGATATCCATCCAGATTTGTCAATTCATTCAGAAAATTGCGTAGAACAGGCAAAGTTTCGGCGTTCATCTCAATTTATACAAACACTCATCAATCTGCAGTTCATATCGCCACAGATGGTGGGAGAATCTGTAGACCTTTGATTATCGTGGAGAATTCAGAGTCAAAAGTCATAGCGGAAGATTTACTTAAATTGAA
>JAJMGN010000326.1:0-29831 GCA_030575015.1 Cephaloascus albidus
CAAATTATTATTATCTGATCCATACAAGACTTTAGGTATAGATAAATCATCATCATCGTCAGATATTAAAAAAGCATATTATAAATTAGCGAAAACATTCCATCCAGATATAAATAAGGAACAAGGTGCTGAAAAGAAATTCCATGATATACAAGAAGCTTATGAAGTGTTGAGTGATGAATCTAAGAAGGCTCAATATGATCAGTATGGATCTGCAGCTTTCCAAGATGGGAATCCAGGTGCAGGTAACTTCCATGGCGGTAACCCTTTTGGAGGTGCTGGTGGAGGTGATCCATTTGGATTTGGCGGGTTTGGAAATGTCAACTTTGAAGATTTATTTGGAGATGCTTTCAAAGGTGGTAGAAATTCAGGTAGTAGACGTTCTAATTATGTTACTGAATATAGAGGTGAAGACATTGAAGTTTTGAAAAACATTACTTTCAAAGAAGCCATCTTTGGTACCAAGGTTAAGATTAATTATGATGGGATTGAATCCTGTGGAACTTGTTCTGGATCAGGTTTGAAACCAGGTAAGAAACAAAAGACTTGTGGTACCTGCCATGGTACAGGTCAAGCCTCACATGTTGTAGGTGGATTCCATCTCTCCTCAACATGTAACACATGTCGTGGTAGCGGTGTTGTTATCGATAAGGCTTCTGAATGTAACAGCTGTCATGGTAAAGGTGTTCAAGAAAAATCTAAAGTTTCCGATATTGACTTACCATCAGGATTATCTGACGGTACTAGAATCAGAGTTCCAGGAGGAGGTGATGCTCCACAAACTACATCGGGTAAAAACATCAAATTAACAAATGGGGACTTGATCATAAGAATCCGTGTTGCTAAAGATCCAATTTTCCAAAGAGATGACAGTTCTATTATAGTGGAAAGAGAAGTTCCAATGACTACAGCCGCATTAGGAGGATCAATTGAGGTTCCGACTATAGATGGAGAAAAACTTCGTATCAAGATAAGTAACGGTACCCAGCATAACACTATCATAAGTATTCCAGAGAAAGGTGTTCCAACCAGAGGTAGTGGAGGAAGAGGTAGCATGAAGGTTGTTTTGAAAGTGAAGACATTAAGACCAGAAACAGCTACACAAACTGCATTATTGGAGGCATTAGCAGATGCTTTCAACGACAAGACTGCTAAGAGAATGGATCCTAACTGGGAAGAGCAAAGCGCTGAAGCTAAAGACGATGAAATAGACCATCCTTCTAAATTGAAGAGAATCGGTGATTTCTTGGGTAAAGTTTTCAAGCCAAAAGACGATAAGAATTGATGATGTATATAGATGTAAATAGGAATAGTTATATGGTATTAATTTATTGGCTTTTGTAGCTGTCTTTGAGATTTGGAGATTAACTGGAATCCTGGATATGGGCACCACTTTTTAAGGGTCTTCTTCATGGAGTTTCCCTGGAATATCATCACAAATTGATCAGATCAGTTCAGATTTGGCGCTGTTTAGATGAACTCTAGTGAGTGGTGACTTCCATACCAATTAACTGAGTTGATTTTATACCTGAAATTGATTCAATCTGAGCAGATCTATCTGGACTTCAAATCTTCGAATCTTTTGGACCTTGGTAGAATCAGATTGCAGATAAGTCGAACAAGGAGAAGTGTCAAGATTTCATCTTTACAACAAAACAACCAGTTGATAAGTGTCAATTCTCAGAAACATTTTGAATCTACGTCGCCACTCAAGACAAAACATAAAATATCACTCAAATTTGGTGGAAATATTCTATTTTTTTGGTTAGAAAAAGGCCCGAAAATACGAGTTTTTGATGTGAAATTTGACGGAAAATCACGAAAATAAAAATAAAAATAAACTCGAGAGCGCGTTTTCCCGTAAACTAAAATTAGCCGCCGAATAAAAAAGTGGTGAGGAAAAAGGGAAAATCGAGTTTCAACAACTTTTTATTTGCTTCAAAACAAGTGTTTTGACGCCCAATTTCAACACTTTCAGAAGAAGAGAAAGAAAGAGGAAACCGAGACCCAGATAACCACACTTTCAATTGGCTCCATAGATTGGTTTTTATTCTCAATTTTGCTATCTTTTTACTTGCTTTGTTTCAGTCGCTTTTTGTTTAGATTTACCTCGTTTAAGCAGATTACAATAAAGCTATTTATAAACAGGATTATTCTTTCACTCCACTCATTCACATCAAAGAATCAGGCAAATCCGCACAGAAATCGTTGCTCTTGAGTCTTCAATCTTCAAGTCAAGTTCAAGATCTTAAGTTTTGAATCTTTGAGGTCCTGTGTTAAAATATCAGTGTCAATATTAAAGAAATTAAGTTAAATTGCTGGTCTAGTGTCTTTGTTAGGTCTATTCAAGATCTCACTCCAATCTCTGTCTTTGGAAAAGTATAAAATCACCATTCATTCCAAGATTTCCACTCATTTGCTACACATTCATTTCAAATCTACAATATAATAATGATAACAAAAGATTTACCTCCTCTACCTACGTTGCTAGAGAATGATAATTTTGAAGATATAACGATCAACAAATCATCAAAAGTTCAAACAAATGATAAAAATGAGAAGTTGTTATATCTCACAAGGAAGCACCAAAGAAAAATTAATTACTCAAAGGAAAACTTGTCAAATAATTCAAGAATCAATCTTATCAACGATAGTTCAACAAATTTAGCAAGCGTACCAAATGTTCCAATACTATCAAATAAACCAATAATAAGGAAGACTTCAAATTTGAATTTAAATTTGAATGGCAGTTTAGACAGTCAATATTTCAATAGCAACTCCAAGAACTTAACGCCCTCACAAAAATTAAGGTTAAGAAGATCAAATAGATCCAAAATATCAACAAATGAAAATACTGATATTGATTTGAGTGATGATGAGTTATCAAATGATCTGTATGTTTTTAACGTACCATTCTCACAACCTTTGCAATCTATAAATAATAAAGAAAAAATCATTTATGTTGATAGACAATCTAGCATAACTACAGATTCAACAAGAACTTCTTCAATACTAAGTTTAGCTTATTCAATGGATTCAATATCGAGCTATGATGATGAGTTTGAATTACAGGAAAAGTTGAAAATATCCACTCAGTTGAGCAATTCTTCAGAAACTGAAGAAGTCGAAGATTGCAATAAATCGATATCAACAATCACAACTGCAACTCAACCAAATCAACTCAATTTGGATGACTATAACTTATCCCAGGATGCAAAGGAACTAACATTGGAATTCAATCAAAATGATTTGATTCATGCTTTTGAAGAAAGTAGACAAAGAAAGAATTATCTAACTAATTTTAAAAATGAATCAAAGCTAATCAACTCAAATTCACATTCAGTTAAAGCAAATTCAAAATCAGATAAATCAAAATACATAACAATAACAAGACCAGATTACTTACCTCCCAAGGATGATTATGAAAAATCAAAACATAAAAAAGAATATGAAAATTTAATACATAAAGCATTAGCAACGCAAAAGTCAAAAGAGTCTGAAAAATTAAATAAGATTCAAAAGACTCAAAAGAGAAGAGAGTTGGATTACACAAGATGGATAAATTCAATAATGCCTGATTATTATAAGAAGATTGAAATGACTTCAACAAGGGAAATGTGGTGGAGAGGTATACCTTCAAGTTTAAGGTCAACGGTATGGGATATCCAAATTGGTAATAAATTGAATATCACTGCTGAACAGACGGAAGATATCTTTGAGAAAGTTGATACTTTATTAAGAAAACATCAAAATATTTCAGAATTACCTAAAACTGTTCAAAATGATCCAATTTTCATCAAAGAGAAACTATTCTTGGATAAATTAAATTTGGATTTGATGAACACATTCCCTGATTTAGTTAGATTTCAAGAAATTGAAACTTTCCAGACATTACAAAAAATCATCATTGGGATTATAATATACCATGATATGAATTTCAGTTACTATTTCACGGGATTAAGTAATTTAGCCAGTATACTTCAATTCCATTTCCAAGATGCATACAAGACATTTCAAAGTCTTATTAATTTGTTAGAGAGGAAATTTTTGAAATTATTACTTTCATATAAGAACCAGCATATTTCTGATAAGACTAAAATAATCAATGAGTTGAATGATTATTCAAATTCATTTAATAAATTGTTCAATCAGAAATTGAATAGGTTGCAAACACATTTCAAGATTGTTACTTTATCAAATATTGAACTATTCATAGAAACAATCCCATCAATTTTCTCAAATATTTTAAATTTTAATAAATCTTGTCATATTTTGGATATTTACTTATTTGAAGGTGACCATTTATTATTAAGGACATTATTAGGGTTACTAAACAGAATAAATTTCAAATTATTTGGTAATAAAATTGATATTTTGAATGTTATTGGTGAAAGGAATAGATTTTTTTTAAATCAAAAAAATGAAAAAGGTGTATATAAATATTTAGATGTGGGTTATGATGATGAATTTATTGATGAAGTTCGTGGTATTTTAAAGAAATAGTTTAAATTATAAGTTTTTTTTTTAATGGGTTTATTGGACATTTTGGCATATGGGTTTTTATTTTCATTATAGAATTGTATTTATATTATTTTGAATCTAACATATTGTGTAAGAAAACAAACATTATATATATTCAAACGCATTAGTATTACAACATCAATTCTTTCCCTCATTCAAAGAATTCAACAAATCATTACCATCCTCTGGCGTCTTCACTTTAATCATGAACGTATCGATAGTTTGATCAGCGTTAACAACAGGAACTCTAACAGTATTCCCATTCCCAACAGGTGAATAACTCATATCTTTATTGATCAAAGTGTTCAATAACACTCTATTGGAAGAATCAGCTCTCATTAATATTCTCGTCTTACCAGTCTCGTTATGTTTCAATATTTTTATCTCTCCAAGCCCCTTCGATTGGTATGGATTTTCTGTATCTTTTGGTTTGAATAACATCAATTTACATCTTTTTGTATATGTTACAGTTTCATTTTCTTCACCTGTTTCCGTTGATTCAACCTTATCGGTTAATTCAGCCACTTTGAAATCACCTTTAACTTCACCTTCTTCAACTTTATCTTCATCGTCATTGTTAGTGGCTGTTTCAGCTGGTTTTGAAGCATTACCATTAAATGAAAAATTAAACCCGCTTGAATTGCTTGTACCGAAACCTGAATTGGAAGCACCGCCAAATAATGGTTTATCAGCACTAGTTGTGGATGCGCCAAATGAAGGAAAGATTGACGCTGGCTTCCCACTGGCATCAGTTGGATTTGAGAACGATATTGGTTTACTTTGGTTCCATGTGAGATTATTAATTTTGGAATCTTCGTCAGTTTTAGCTTCTGGTTTTGATATTTGGCTGAATGAAAATGATGGTTTTGTTTCTTTAATTTCAGTTGTTGATAATGATGATCCAAATGAAAATAGTTTCTTTTCTTCAGTGGTTGAAGGTTGACTGAATGAAAATGGTTTGGTTTCAGTTGTAGTTTGCCCGAAAGGTTTTGAAGAACCAAACGCTGAACTTTCAGTTGGTTTCGAGAATGAAAAAGATGGAGTAACTTCAGATTTTGATTCAGCTGGTTCAATAGTTTTCGAAGCCTGACCAAATGAAAATGGTTTCGAAGAACCAAAAGCTGAACCTTCAGTTGATTTAGCAAATGGAAATGCTGCTGGAGTGGATTCGGATTTTGGTTCAGTTTTATTAAGTGAAAATAATGGTGTTGAAGCTTGCACTGGTGCTGGAACAGAATCAGTTGAAGTTGGTTTATTGAATGAGAATGGCGTACTAGTTGTTGGAACTTTATTATCTTGTTTAGCAAAGGAAAATGGAGTCTTAACTTCATCTTTCTTCTCTTCAGCAGGCTTAAGGAATGCAAATGGGTTTGGTTTAGCTTCATCTTTCTTTTCTTCAGTTTTACCAAATGAAAATGCACTTGTAGTAGGCGCCCCTAACTTGAAAACACCAGTAGAAACTTTTGAAGCACCTCCAATAGAAAACTTTGGACCTTCAACTTTGATATCATCTTCCGAATCTGAGTCTGAGTCAACTTTCTTGGGAACAGGTTTAGGACCAAAGGAAAATACGGATTTTTTAACTGTTGGAATTGTACCCATAACAAATTTTGGACCTTCGACTTTAATTTCATCATCTGAATCTGTATCTGTATCTGTATCTAATTTTATTGGTTCTGCCTGTGATTCCTTCTCTCTTGGCTCTTCAATCTTTTGTGTGGGAGTTGGCACGGTTTGTGGTGTTGGAGCTGGCGTTGAGTGTGATGATGGAGTTGAGAAATGTGAGAATCCTTGAATTGGCTTGGGTAAAGCATTGCCATTAGCGAACGCATTTGAGCCTTCAACTGGCTTGAATGGTAAAACATTTTTCTGAGATGGAGTGGCAATCTCTTTTTTCGATGAGTTGATCTCTTCAATATAATTTAAATATTTTTGAATAATTGGAGATAAATCAGCAATTGGATTCAGTTTTAACCCATTATTTATAGATTTGATAAAATTATCATTTAATGCTTTCAATTTAGTGTTTCTATCCAATTTGGAAGTATCTGGAATTGAATTTTGTTGCAGGTTAATTATTGAAGGATAAATCGATTTCTGTATAGGGTTGATACCACCAAATGTATTAGAAGTACCATTGCTAATTGAAGAGATATTACCAAACGGATTTGTCGATGCAGTGGAAACTGCAGTAGCAGTGGAATTCCCAAATGCAAACGGAGAAGGTTTAGATATACTGGAACTATTTGAGCTTGTTAATCTGCTTTTTGGTCTCAATATTTTTCTTTTTGATAAAGTTTCAGCAGATGCTACTGATTGTTTATATGATTGTTGTTCATCGTCAGATTCTTCTTCTCTGTGGAAATCTTCCTTGGAGATTTGGCCAGTGGCTCTTCTTTTACCAGACATATTGAGTACAAAGTGAATGAAACTTGATCAATTCGTGGTGAATAAATTTTGTTTATTTTGATGAAATCTTGTTTTGATTACTTTTGTTTAAACCAAAATCGGTGTTTTTTTTTTTTTAATTTTAAAAATTATTACTGATTACGTAATTGATTATGTAACTTTAATTTGTGTCATGTGACAGTAGTGTGCGGTAACATTTTCTTAGTCATCTTTTCAGGGCTTCTGCCCTGTAGTGTGCTGATCAGGATTTCCAATTCTTTTCCAATTGAAGAAACCCAGTCACAACGGCAAATTCGCGCACGCAAAAATATCTCGCCAGAAAAATCTGTATGAGATTTTGGAGAGACTGAGGCTTCCTCTGTTGTGCAGTGCGGAAAAGTTGAATTTAATTAAAAGTTGAAATTTGAGAAACACTTTGGAAGATTTTTAGAAGTATACAAGCAAGTAAGTAATGAACGTGTATTAAAGGAGAGTATTGATAGGATAGTTGTCAGAGTGAAGAGAATAGTGATTCACCGTTATCATATTGTTTGAAATGTTGGAAGAGTTGATTCAAGTTTGTCAAATGAGGATTGAATAATAAGAAAGTCAGATACAGAAATACATTTGAAAGTGAAAATAGATTGATACAAAATTGATAATATGGTATAAAGAGAACTACAACGATTGATGAATGATTGATGAAGAGTAAAGGGCAAAATATCAGAACAAATATCAATATTCAATATACACTCTTAACAGATAACAAAACATCATACTAACAAAACAGAATGCCAGCAAAGGTTCAACAAACAAAAGCTGCTAAAGCCGCCGCCGCTATGGCTGGTGGTAAGAAATCCAAGAAGAAGTGGTCCAAGGGAAAGGTTAAGGATAAGGCTCAACATTTAGTTATCTTGGATCAAGAAAAATACGACCGTATCTTAAAGGAAGTCCCAACTTATAAATTTGTTTCTGTCTCAGTTTTGGTTGATAGATTAAAGATTGGTGGTTCAATTGCCAGAATTGCATTGAGACAATTGGAACGTGATGGTGTTATCAAGCCAGTTTTAACCCATTCCAAACAATCCGTCTATGCTCGTGCTACCTCTGATTAAATAACTGTGTTATAATGAATTAAACATGTATAACTTGATGTAGATTATTATGACCAGTGTCACCTCTGCTGTTGCGTAAATGTCTGTTCTAGAGTTACACACTATCGTCTATGGGTACTGCACTCTGCTACACACAAATTATAATCAATAATTATGGAAAATATTCCTGAGAAAGTGAAAAAATAAAAAAAACGTCATTTTGTGTGCCAAGAACCAAAACTGGTATTATCTTCGCGGACGAAATACGAAATCCCGAGAGCATCACCAGACCCTGACGGATTATAACAAAAACCGCTCCAATATGAGAAAAAAGCCTAGCTGGAGTCTGGTGATACGCGCAACTTGGAACTTGGAACCTGGAAGGCAGACTGGACTGAACTGACAAATACACAACACAGTTGCAAATGTCTCAAGAGTTTGTCAGATCAAAACGATCGGTACCTGACCATTTACGACAGAGAGCTGTGTTTTCGTGTGATCGCTGCAAACTAAAGAAACGGAAATGTAAAAGAGTCAAGCTGGATGAGTTGAAATATGATATCAACGTTCCTTGTGTACACTGCCAAAAAGCCGGCGTCGAGTGCTCCACCACCATCAAGAGAAAGAAGAGATCCTATAACGAGTACACGGATAACGTTGCCTTCCATTACCAGTGTCTTGTTGAGATTTTCAAGAATTGTTTCCCTCATGTTGATGTTAATAACATCGAAGGTTTGCTCGAGCTTGCCAAGGACAAAGGTATAGAGATGCCCTCGAGGACAGACGTTGACGAGTTGGTCAACCTAGATATCAATCCAAACATTAAATATGTCAAAGTTGAGAACAAGCCAAATACGTCACCCTTCCTGGCGGCTGCTCCAGTACTAGATCATGCTGTGTCAAATGTCCAACTCTTACTCCAAAGAATGCCCCACGAGACTGTGCTGGAAGGCACTCAACGATCAATATTAGAAACCAGAGACAAAAACGATCCATTATACATATCTTCCTCAGGGTCTTCAGGTTTGTTTAATGAGATTTGTGATATTGCATTTCAATGGAAGACACTTTCAGAGACTGCTCATAGCGATTTGATTAATGACTTGACCAATTTGGAAAAAGAAAGAATCAATAGTTCAATTTTAAATAATCATGGAGATATGGTCCCATCATTGATAATACCCATCAATCGTGAAGAAGGTGATTTATATTTCAATAAATTTTGGGATCTGGTGCATCCGTATTATTTCGTCTTTGATAGACAAATTTTCCAAGAGAAGTATAATCAATTCTATCAGGAATTGGAATCTTTACAGAATGGGGATTTTTCACAAAAAATTGAAAAATTACCGTTAAGTTGGGTATGCTGTATATATCTCAGCTGGATCTTTGGTAAAGGTTTCCAAATTGGGAATCATGATCACGACGTGGAGAAATGTGAGTTGGACGATGCATTGGTATCAAAATATTTGGATATTATAAAACTATCATTACTAGATTTGATTTTAACACCTACTACAAATGGGTTACAATTATTATACTTATACGCTGGGTACTTATTTTGCAATGAAAATAAAGATCTGGCCTGGATATTATACGGACTAGCTATAAGACAAGCAACAGCAATGGGACTTCATCGTGATTCAACATTGTCTAGATACACACCAAGAGATCAAGAAGCTAGGAAACGGATCTGGTGGGGGCTTTTCAAAATTGATGTTTACAGTTCATGTTCATATGGACGCATTAAACCAATATGTAATAATGAAATCACAATTGGATTACCAAAACTTTCATCTTTTGAGGATTTGTTATTTGGGAAATATTACCAACAGACTATAATATTAGCACAAAAGATGAATGAAGTATTGTACGTTAGATCTAAATGGTACGCTGGTAATATCTTGAATCTGAATAACTTGGTTGAGATTTGGAAATACATGAAATCCATCAATGAAATTGTTGTTAATTATCCAATTGAACTAAAGGATTATAAATCAAAACCATATACTAGATACAAGGCAAAACTACATATCCAGCATAACTATTACTATATCTTGATGAGTTTACCTGTGTTACTCAAAATATTGAACTCAAATATTAAATTATCAGAATTCAATCCAGTAATTCACAAGATGTTATTCATGGGGTTGAATGCATCTATTGAACTATCACATATCATGTTATTCTTAAAAGATAAATATTTATTCAATGGTTCATTTTATTTTGATATTTTTTATGGATATTGTTCTACAATGTATCTAATAGTTTCATTATTTTTCTTGAAAAATGGGTATCAATTCCTCAATTATAAAGATTCCACCAAACTAGATCATAGACTTTTGTTACAGGCTATCAAGAGAACAAGAGGGATTAATTTAGATTCATCACAGTTAGGCGGCACTATGAAGAATGTCAGTGAAATTATTGAACAGCTATTAAATAATTTAGGTATTATTGATTACCTCAACAATGAGGAGGTTGCACAGGCACTGGCACTGGCACTGGCAGTACTCATCAATCAACAACACCAGGATATCCCCAGTAATCTTTCAAACACATTCCATAGTCCTGATATACCTATTCCAGTAAGAGATATAGAGGAATTGAATAGTTTGATTCAACATAATTATCCACTGGAACCCAGAGTTGAGCAGTATACAAATATGCATCCTACTATTGCTCCAAACTTGAGTCCGGGGAATATCGGTCAACAAACACAATATAGAGAGAGCGTTCCAATTAATATGAGTACAAATCAAACGTCTGTCGATAGTACAGACTTGATTAGTTTGTTATTTGGTGAAGGATGGAGTGAATTGGATTCTCTCAATTATGGCCTTTGAATTATTGGATTGATGATTGATCTGAGATCATATTTGAAAATTGACATAAGGATATGAGATTGTATCTACTATCCATATTCTGTTTTTGATGCATTTGTCCTGTGTTCCTTCCTATACGTTACAGCTTACTTATAGAATAGCTCAATCGAACAATGAACTTTAAAGAACTTCAATATACATATTACACTGAATTTTACAATTAGTAATTGGTTGCATTTTACTTGCTCTAATCTCTCTTTCTGCCACACTCTGAGACTGAAACCACCTTCAAATACCTAGAAAGTTGAAACATCATGATTCATGAAGAAATATCGTAAAAAACCCTAAAAAAAAAAAAAAAAAAAAAAAATGGAACATTCTTCGATTACCCGGAAACCTCTTTTCATATAAAAATGGAAGAAATTTTTCACTTTAAAAAGTTTTAAATTTATTTCAACAAGAGAAGAGAAAACAACCAGAAATTGAAATGGAAAAGTGAGAATTTCATTCTTTCAACTTGATAAAGAAATGCACTAAACGGTATGTGAACAATTAGAAACAACTTTCATCAAAATACCACAGATTTAGTGATTATAAAACTCACTTTTTTTAAGTACTACTGAGGATGTATATGCAGGACATCAAAATATAAGGAATTCTTCGTTTATGATTAAATATCTGTTCTAATTTGATAATTTGTTTAGTAATGTTGATGGTTTTACTAACTGTGTTTCAGGTATGTTTCATCTTTCAAGAAAACTGAATGTTTAATAGTTTGTAATGATGATATTATCACTTTTTGTCCCGGAGAACCCTGATCCATGGATAATACATGCATCACCATCTGAACTCTTACTATTGAATTGGTATAATAATATTGATGTGGAATTGTTTCTAACTGTTTAGGTTGATAATGTAAGGCTACATTACTCATCGTTTGATGTGATTTTTTTATTCTCTTTGCTGTTGTCTGTCTGTCTTTGGTTATTATTTCCAAAAGGTATGTTTTTATTTCATTAACAGATGATTAATCTTTTCATGATGATAAACTTAATTTTCAGTTCTGCTTCTGAACCAAAAATCCATGAAGATACTCCATACCAAAGCTCGTCTGATCTAAAGATTAATTATTTGTGTTATTATTTTTCTTGTTGAAGAGTTACTAATATTTAGTTTGTAATTAATGTAAATACATTCTTGTTTCCAATATTAACTGTAGACTTTTATTACTTGATTGAGCTAGTCTAGCCTAGATTCATTCTCAGCTCTTAAGATCTTGTATGAAGTATTTCCTAAAGTATCAGTGCAAGCGTATTGAAAAATCGGCTCCTTGATCTGTCACGGCGCGCAGGAATGTCCGCGTTCTAAGGATTACGTGAGTGTTCAACACTTTAACTGTTAAATAACAAGTCAACTATCTGGAATACAAACAATTCAAGAATAATAGTAAGTAGTTTTCCTCATTATTTGTCACGATAGTCAAATCATCAGCCATAATGTTAAGAAAGATGCCTTATTTGATCTACACCCAATCTAGACCCAACCTTGTATTATACAAATCTGCCAACTAATACTGAAAATCTGAACTCTCTTCATTTTCATTCACATCATTCCCATTCCCGTCAATATCATTCAAATTCTCTTGTTGTAAAAACAAAGAATAAACAGCACCTTTGAATAACGTGAACACCAAACCTATCTTCATCTCAAGCACTCGGAGGTTCTCCAAGAGTTCAACCGTTGGATGATTCAGTATCTGTTCAATTTCTTGCGATAAGTCTCTTAGTTGGATAGCCAATTTCTGGTACTGGACTAATATCTGACTCTCAATTGGTGATAATTTGGATGTGTTGGTGTAATCTGTAATGTATACATCTTTATTTGACATTATTTATATTATGTTATTGTATGTTTCTAACGCGTTTTGACGTGTTTTTTATGGTTTTCCTAACTAATTCCAATCAATATTCAACGATTTCCTTCTCTTTCCACTAATTTTGTGTATTTTGCAGCAACTTTCAGTTTGTTGTTTTTTTCGAATAAATTGAAAAAAAAATGAAAAATAAAAAAAAAAAAAAAAATGATTTTGACACTTCAAAATTGCGCAAAAGATATCACTTTTTCAACACAAAAAAGACACATTTAACCTCTTTTTTCATACAATTCAGTTGCCCAAATCAACAGATCAAACTCCTCCTTCAAATACTGTTCAATATCGCTTCAAATCTGTGTAAATTGTTCTCAATTCGAAAGATTATCGCTGTGCCAATTTCATATTGAAGTAACCCGGAATCACTGAAACTCATAAGGAAAAAACCATAAAAATCGTTTAAATTTCACCAATTTTTTATCAATTTTTTCCATCAATTCATTCAGTTTGTTGGTTTTTTGAAAATGTCTTCTGATGGTCATCTCAATGGGTCCTTGAAAGCTGAAGCGGACGCAGAACTTCGCGCCAATGGGGGTTTGAATGGGACTTCCAATGGACATATCAACGGTAACGGCAAGAGCAATGGCAGTGCTAACGCTCCATCATATCCTCCACCTCCACCTCCACCTCCACCTCCAGGTCAATCGCAGACAACTTTAAGCAACAAGTCCTCTACGACTGTCACTGATGCTGTGGCCGATAATGCTGGTCATATTGACAATGGACATGTCAATAGCAATAATCATAATGAAAGTGGAAGTAAAACTGCCAATGGTACAAGAGTGGTTAAGAAAAGAATATTAAGAAAGAAAGTGAAACCGCCTGTTCCAATATTGAAATACATCTGGCTCGGAGGTCACAGTGCAACGATTTTCTTTGGTCTCTTGTCACTTTGTTACATGTGCACTTTTTCAAGCCATATAATTGGTAAAATAGCTTATAGACTTGCGTTTATTTCATCTATAATGACTTTATCTTCCAGTGCTATCAACAAGTTTGGTTTTGCATTTCCTAACGGATACACATTGTTGGCTTCAGAAAATTTCCAATACTTGTTATTAGGTGTTACCTGGTTGGTTACGTATAAGTCAGTTTTCAAGATCTTGCCTTATTTCTTGATATCATCGTTACAAATTGCAACGTATTTTGATGTTGATGCTGTGTTGAAGGAAGGTGATATGTTTGGGATGATTATAGCTTATAATGAATTGGCATTGATTGTTGTTTTGTTTGTGAGAACGTTATTATTCAGAACAACGTCCGGGTTTCAATTAGTTTTATTTGGTATATTCTACTGGATTAGAATCTTGTTCTCACAGCAAACTCAAAACTTATTCCAATTATTGATATTCAAGCTTGATAATAAGATCCCAAGATCTAACCCTAAAGTGGTCCATATTTGGGAAAAGACAAAATTGGCTTTGGAACAAAAGAGAAAACAAAACGGTTTTGAGGATTAGGTTGCTTTTTTTAAACTATTTACATTCAGTTCTACCTTGCTAAAAACTTTAAAAGAATAATAATAACATTTTAATTAATATTTCAATTGTAGTCTGGAAAAGTTATTTTTTAATATCAAAAATAACAACCTTACCATCCAATCCACTTGCAGATACTTTATCATCACTATAATATCTAACTTTGGAAATGGTATTAGCAAAGACATTTGATTGTCCTTTGTTAATGACCTTACCTTTTAAATCTAATTGTTTGAACATGTGTAAAGCATCACTACTTGACATTTCATCATCATCGTTAGGTTTAGCAACAACGATTGAAGAAGGATCATCCAATTTGAACAATTCAACCCAATCTGAAGAATCTCCACCATAGACAATCAAATTACAATTATAACCCCCAACAATCAATTCATTTTCTGATAAGAATAAAATTGATTTGAATGATAAATATGATGTTTGAACATTGATAATTGAAACTGGTGGGGAATTAGGTTCACTCGGGTAAACAATTGTGATTGAAGAATCATGAGAAACAAAACCTAAAATATCACCACTTGGAGAAAATGAAACATCATGAATCCATCCACCAGTTGAAGTGATATAATCACCACACAAGGTTTGGAAAGGTAATTTTTCACCCCAGACTGATGGCGATGGTTTGGTATCAACACCTTTAATAAATGCACTGAACACTCTTGCATGACCATCGGTTGAACCAGCGGCTAATAATACACTATTTGGATGCCAGTTAACTGACACAATAGTGGATCTTAAAGGCTTCTTAATATGTTTCGAAACCCACCAATCATTCTCTTGCTCAAAATAACAAACAGCAATGATTCTATCACCTGAACCAACTGCAAATTTTGAACCATTTGGAGACCATCTGGCACATGTTGCAGCTCTACTAATTCTTAAAAGAACTAATGTTGGCTTATATTCACCATTGGATAAAGGTTCCCAAACCAAGGCATTACGATCCTGGGAACATGTGACGATTTTACCATCGTGAGCAATATCAACAGCAGTAACAGTCTTATCGTGATCTTTCAAGACAGTGATTAATTTGGGGACGCTGGTTGAAACATTATAGATATTGACATTTGAACCTTTGGTGATGGCTAATGTTTTACGATCTGAGGAAAAGCAATGGTCTTGGATTGGTTCCACACCGAGTTGGAATATGTGGGACATTTGGAATTTGAACAGGAGGTCTACTCTACTGTAATTTGGATGTATTGAGAAAAGGAGGTTTACCGTTTTGCCTCTTGATTGATTTCTCACCGTTTTTATCCATCTGTAGTTTAATAGGTCTTGATTATGTAATATATTGACTTTTATTATGTAATACTGTTACTTTTTCCATATTTATTCAATTTCCGCTATTACAAACTCAACTTTTGATGTTAATTTTTATATATTCGAAATCTTCAGATTCAACGCTATCTATAGGTATTTGCTGGTATTTATTAGTATCAGATACGATAATTGACTTCCCAATTGGGTAATATTCGCTACCTCGTCTCTATATATTTGGAGCCTTTTCGTCTTTTCCGACTCCTCGAAACAGAGTCAAAACACCAAATGAATGAAAAAAAATATAAATTTGATAAGAAATTTGGAACAATTTTTGTTTAAAACTTTCAGTTTCCAAATAGAAAGTCTGATTATCCAAAGCAGCACAAACTTCAACGACGGGATAAATAACATATCAGTCTCATATCCCACAAAAAAGATACAATCTCAAATCTATTCTACGATGTCTGCTAATGATAAATACGTAACTCCTCTTTCTTCAAGATATGCTTCTGAAGAAATGAGTAGCATCTTCTCTTTAAGAAATAGATTTTCTACATGGAGAAAATTATGGTTAAATTTAGCCATTGCTGAAAGGTCTGTTGGTTTGGATATGATCTCTGAAGAAGCTATAAAACAAATGCAAGAAAATTTAAACATAACTGATGAAGAAATCGAGGAAGCTACCAAAGAAGAAGCTATCGTCAGACACGATGTCATGGCCCATGTCCATGTCTTTGGTAAAACATGTCCTGCTGCTGCTGGGATCATCCATTTAGGGGCTACTTCCTGTTATGTTACTGATAACGCTGATTTGATTTTTTTAAGAGATGCTTATGATGTCTTGATTCCAAAATTAGTCAATGTTATCGATAGATTATCTCAATTCGCTTTGAAATACAAAGACACTCCAGTCTTAGGTTGGACCCATTTCCAACCTGCTCAATTAACTACTGTTGGTAAGAGAGCTACTTTATGGGTTCAAGAATTATTATGGGATTTACGTAATATGGAAAGAGCTAGAAATGATCTTGGCTTAAGAGGTGTTAAAGGTACTACTGGTACTCAAGCTTCTTTCTTATCATTATTCCATGGTGATCATGACAAGGTTGAATTGTTAGATTCTACCGTTGTTAAGTTATTAGGTTTTGAACATGTTTATCCAGTCACTGGTCAGACTTACTCAAGAAAAATTGATATTGATGTCTTGGCTCCATTAGCTTCATTAGGTGCTACTGCTCATAAATTTGCTACTGATATCAGATTATTAGCTAACTTGAAAGAAATTGAAGAACCTTTTGAAAAATCTCAAATTGGTTCATCTGCTATGGCCTATAAGAGAAATCCAATGAGATGTGAAAGAGTCTGTTCCTTGTCAAGACACTTGGGTTCGTTATTCAGTGATGCCGTCCAAACCGCTTCAGTTCAATGGTTCGAAAGAACCTTGGATGATTCAGCTATTAGAAGAATCTCTTTGCCATCAGCTTTCTTAACTGCTGATATCGTCTTATCAACATTATTGAACATCACATCCGGTTTAGTCGTTTACCCAAAAGTCATTGAAAGAAGAATTATGTCTGAATTACCATTCATGGCTACTGAAAACATTATCATGGCTATGGTTGAAAAAGGTGGTTCAAGACAAGACTGTCATGAAGAAATCAGAGTTTTATCTCATCAAGCAGCTGCTGTTGTTAAGGAAGAAGGTGGTGATAATGATTTAATTGAAAGGGTTAGAAAGACTGAATATTTCCAACCAATCTGGAACGATTTAGAAAAATTATTAGATCCTTCTACTTTTGTTGGTAGAGCTCCACAACAAACTGAAAAATTCGTTAAGAATGATGTTGCTAAAGCTTTAGAACCATTTAAACATCTCATCAATAAGGAAAATATCAACTTGAGCGTTTAAATGAATATTATTTGCATGGACTCTTGATAAGTGTTCTCAAGAGAAAGAAATATGTATTGTTTTTGTATATGATATCACGGTTTGTTATAATTTACTAGGTTAATTTTGAAATTTATTAAAATTTATGTGTATATATAATTGTATTCAATCTTTCATATGTAGATCTCATATCAATTTACAGTACGTTCCTGATCTATAAATTAGCGCAGTTTCAATTAACATTCATATCATTGAATTGTCTCAAAGATTGTGACGTTTATAATTTAGAAAATGTTTAAGACAATTTTCCATGAGTTGAGTCTTGACTCTTGACCTCAACATCTGTCAGGACTCGGGACTCAGGACTCAGCGCCGCTAACAAACTATGCTGCTGGGTTGCACCTTTATTCACTGAGAAACTTTTACAGAAATGAATGATCTCGGTAGTATATAGATGTGATATTGACATTTGTATGGTCCGTACCTGAGTTGCTCTTTGATGTCGGAACCCAAAGCCCTATCCAGTAAGTGTAGTTCAAGGCTCCCATCAGACTTAACAGTATATAAAGATATCTCGCATGATAAATATCTATAGGCTGAGTACAAAGTCAGGTTAATTCTAATCATACTAGTAGAAATTTCCCACTCAGATAAATATTGTTTGCCAATGCTGCAATTCTTGAAATAAATGATCTCTAGCTGATATTTTACTTGAATATTTGACGTTTAGTTTACATCGAAATAAATTTTCTTTAATTTACAGATCTATTATATTGTTCTAATGTAAAATATTTTCGATAATTATTTGCAGTCTCTTCTAGATCTTGTTGGGAAGGCTGCGGGGTGGAATATATATTCAAGATTACATTTCAAATATGAGCAATTCTTAGAACTTCGATCGTAGATGTGCAAATGTAGCATCTATATATGATATAGATACGATATAGATCAAATTGTACATAAATTATACAATATGTCGATAAAAAAATTTGAATCGACACAATATGCAGTATATATAATATAACTGTATAACAATTACTGCAACATCAGTGCCAGAATATAATTATATATCTAGTATAATATCTTTCTATAATATATAGTACTAGTGTTGGTCTGCAACTCGTCAATATTATATATTTAACCAAATAACTATATAAATGTTTAATGCTTGCCTTCAAGGCAAGCAGATCGCTAAAGTAGTATATATAGAAGTGATTATCTAGTGGTTGATCGTACAGCTATGAATCAAGTGTTACGTCTGATTGTAAATATTATAATTGAATTACGTTATATAAATTTTAATGAATTCACTTGATCTATAATTTGCTTGGTTTGAGGCATGTTATAATTGTTATAATGTGATCTTATATATATAATTTAATTTAAAGCTGTGATTATATGCTGTATCTGAAATTTGACTGCATCTGAATTGAATGTTTATGAATCTAGTTAATCAGTATTCGTGTGATTCAGGACCTGAATCTTATAAAACCTAGGTCTCAAAATATTCAACATCTGAAGGATTGATGCTGAAAAAAATTCAAGATTCCGAGATTACAAATGCCCAATCCGACCAGTCTAACTTGATTTGTTAACTTTTGGCATAATAATACAAGCTAACTACTATGATTTTTTTAAAGTTAAATTTAAGAGTTAGATTTAAAGTTAAAATGGTTGCAAATTCAATAAAAATGAATGCATTCAAAACCACCCATTGATAATTTCAAGGTGATATCTGGAATTACTGTCAGCTATTAAACAATGGCTGAGTGTTAACTTCAAGTAGCACATATAAATTAATCCTTATAATTATATAATTAAATATTTATATATATATATATTGTCCAGAAGAGCGCTCTATATTGCATGCAGCAAATTCATAAATTAAAAGGATGATTAAGTTTATAATCATATGGGCCGTCCCCCTCCTGGAATTATCCCCATTAAGGAGAATATATATCAATCATGATTCATAAATGTATGGCGTAAGCTTAGTATAAATTTTGAGCTTTTTCAATTTAAAGTATGCTGAAAATAACTTGAGCAATTGGTAAAACGGGGAAAATTTCGAGGACAAAACCGATTTGTAACTTTGTTCAGTCAAATTTCTGTAACTGTTTCAAATATATCAAGAGTTAAGAAAAATAGATATCAGAAAAGTTAGATTTGCTGCAAATTTTGAGAAGTAAAAATATGTGAGAAAGTTTGAGTTTTTTGAAGCAAAAATCGGTAAAAAATTAACTAATTAATAAGGAGCTTCTTTTCTTGATGATGCGGTCATGTAATTTTAGAGTGAGTCAGTATTAGCCTGGTTATACCAGTTTTTTTTTTGTCTCTTCACATATATCTGCATTATATAGTCTCCTCATGTTATCCATTTAATTACTATATTGTGTTGGATCGTACAGCCGTATATATGGTGATCATACGGATGTATATCGTCCAGAGTGTCGAGTAGTTATAGCAGACGATTCCCCGATGGATATTTGGTATTTAGGGAATAGATGTTACAGCTACTTTGACAGTGTATAGACCTTTAGAGGACAGCCAAGTTGTATTGACTTACAGCTGCTATTTGGCAGTTCCAACAGTTCCAACATATTGTATATATGCTTATATACGACAATTATGTTATATAATTATATAGTAATTATGAATCTTTTTAATTAATAAAACGTTTAACCACTATATTAGGTATAAAATTGAGTAATACAGTAGTGATAACTTTGGATTACGAAAGCCTAAAGGAGAAAGCAATATAATAGGTTTATTCGTTAAATACATGCATATATACTAGTTTAGGACATAACTAAGCAATTTGGAATTCTCATGAGGACAAGGAGAATATACACAAGAATCAACATCTAAATATTCTGTATAACGTATTCATGATCACAGCTTAAGCATTAAATCCAATTCAGGAATCAGTAATGCAAATTCACATGCAATTAGATCTCAAACTACTCAACAAATTCAATATTTCTATACTAATTATAAAACATGTCGATTCAATTTAATCATAATATATTACCTTCAATAAAATTCCTCACCAATTAATTCTTCCAATTCAATATTATTTCAACTGAAATGTTTCATGTTAATCAATATTCAACGACTACATGCTGCAACCTATTTTCGTTTACAATTAGAGAGTTTTTATAACTTTCTAATAATATATATATGATCAGATTTTACCAACTGGCTTCTTATTATAATATTACCTGGAGACGTGACTACAATGTTTCCATTGAAGATGATTCTATAACTAATCTATGAATTATATATTGTATTGTCACAAACACACTTGTACGTTGTATATAGTAGTATTTGGGTTGTAAGTGAAATAAACAACCTGGCTTTAATCTGATGACTCGTTGTACTATGTAACAGTATTCAATGATATATTCATTAATTATCATACAATTATACGTAGTATGCGACGTCCTGTTACTTATAATTGTAAGTACTATATCCAGATGCAAAGCGCTAGCGCTGCAATATAGTTAGACGTAAACAATATTATCTACTTAATTATGGTATAATTTCTGTATGAAGCTTACTGGTATTAATATAATTAATTCGTTAATATATCACGTCGATAATTTTGAAAAATTAATTTGCATATCAGCTATAGCTGACATAGAAGAGAACGATTATAATAATAAATGTATATTGATATATGATGTTATTATAATCTGATTTACAAGTTCCAACAGCGAGCTAGCAGCTAGATCTATAGAAGTGTCTGATCAAGAAAGTCGATATTTAGATCTCTGTATATTAAACTATTAATAATATGAATGGGCCGGAGCGACTTATGCGCCCCGCCTCTGACTTCTGATCTATATAATAATATATAATTGAAGAATATATTACTTTGATTAAGCTTAAATCCAGATCATTTCTCAGGAATGGTTTCACAGTATATTAATTAAATAGCTAATATCGTTCTATATTAAAGATGATTAATTTAATATTGAAAATATGCAAGAATGTTTTTTTTTGATTTACTTATATTACTGTAGTGTACGCCTCCTTAATTTTCATAAAACAGCTCCTTAGTAAAATATTTATCACATTAATCGTACTTATATCGGTGCTTCACCATGCTTTGGGTAATGAATCCTTTTTAAGCTATAAAAATGCACTGTGCATCAATATAACTGTAAACCGTTACGGGATAGGGAATACTGAGGAATCAGGCTCATGTCAGAAGAGATCAATCTTGAAATGGTGACTTCATTATTCATATGCCTCAAACATATTTAATCATCAGTAATTATGTCATTGTAATAATCGTGATTCGTAGAAAGAAGTTATCAAAAGCCCAAGCATGTTGATAGATATTTTAAATATTTATGTTGCAAATATTTGCAACTAGCCCAGGCGCTTCTAACCAGATCTAACTTTAATTGATCGTTCACGTAAAATCTTAATACAATTATTTAGTGCGCGCAGGCAGAGAACATTACTAATATATTCTTCGATTCCCGATTTCATTTAGGGAAGGCTCTCTATTTAAAACTTAATTCAGCAATGTACGATCAAGTTCGAACTTAGCAGTGACCAGTGACCACTGTAAATTGTAATATACTTTGGCATATGGAAAAACTAGCATAGAAGGCTTGCAAGTTGCAGCTGCTAAAAGTTAAAACCGTATTTAAAGAGGTTTGTCCGGCGTCTTTCGGAAAAACTAAACCTAATTAGTAATTAGGTGAAATATTTGTATCAAAAAAGAACTTATATACAACTTACAACTTACAACTTACAAGTCATTGTTACGAAGCACAAAGTACTCATTAGTGCTCAGCATTAACTTTATTAAATTCATCCTTAAATTTAAGTTATCCCGCTTTCTTTCCCTTAGATTTAATTCAGAACTATATTTGGTCCACCGCTTGATATCCCATTTGGAATATATATGGCGGTCTTTTCAATTGGTTCGAATTGGATGTTAAGCTTAATAAAGCAACGTCAGTAATTAAATACTAATTTTAACAACTTGGTGTATAACGTCACCTTATTAATATTTATACATAGATCATGTATGGTATTACGAAATTACGTATCAAGATTCAAAACAACTTACTATTAGTATAATTTATAATCATGATTCATGTTCATTAGACTCTAGAACTCCCAGCTTTGTGTCCAGTTGATCAGATGAATATGCATTTGATTATAATTTATGAAGTCCTAATTCTTGCAGATTTTATAATGTATAAAGAGAGTTCATTATATATAAAAGTTATAATTGTTATAACAATTAAGTATATATCAATATACTAATTTATAGGTTCCGATATAACTGTCGAGCTTCAGGAATCACTGTCGAGCGGAATCAGGAGGTCTCAAATTAGTATGGATCCTTTTGATCTTAAACTCTAAAGTCTAATTATCAAGTTTCAATTTTCGACTCTCGAGTCTTTAACACTAGTAGTAATGCTATACATTTCGAAACGTATAATTTTGAGCGTAAGTTAAAAGCTTATAAGAAGTTTTTTTTTTTTTTTTTGTTAAAATATATTAATAAAGTATATACATCATAGCATGCTATAAACAAATTGTATACCTTAGCTTCTTTACTTTAAGCTTCAAATTCTATTCTTCAATAATTTTTGAACCTTTGGTGATTCGTAATGTGTATCATTACTTCACATTCTGTAATCTGTTCAGTTATGAGAGTCCTCATTTTATATCGTTAGAACCTAAAAATCTAAAAGTTAAAACAAACAACAATGACGCCTGTCGCTGTTGGTGGGGTGGCCCGCATACTCCTAAACGGTCCGCATGCAGCTACCGGTTATAGTAGACAAGGAACTTGTTAGGGAGGGACCCACATCGAAGTGCTTAATGGACCTGGCTCTTCTGACCTGTATCCTGAAAAGAGAGTCTTTTTGCAACCTGAATCGAAGTCCTTATCTGTTTCTGGAAGCCCTTTGACGGTTCGAGCTTTTACTGCTCAACTTAGTTTTTCCTTCAAAAATGCCTTTATACCTTTTTGAAATTTTCTTCGGTTCACGATTCAGCTCAATCTATTCTAATTACTTGGCAACTAATGGACAGATGGTCTAATGAGAAATAATCAATAGAATCATAGTGGTGAATCGTGATTAATAATTATAATATGGACCGGCCAAACATCGACCAGTTCAGCCAAAGTATGGTGCTACAGCATTATATTATACAAACAAGCCTGCAGGCTAAGAGCTAGAAGCTAGCTGAACTTAAAGAGCCTCTATTTTCAGACTTAGACGCTTTGCTAGCTGGATCAGAACTCGGTGGCAGCTACAGACTTCAAATTACAAGTATTTACATTTAGAATTTCAAAAGTGAGAGCAGCGAGGCAGAATCAGAGAATATGTATCAGGTCTAAACCTTTATGTTACGGAACTGCGGGCTACAGGCTACGAGTCATGTCTGCGAGTTGGACTTGGTTATAAGCTATAACTTCCAGTTTATCATTTGAAAATTCACACAAAAATATTTTATTTTTCTTCACCTGAAATGCAAAAAGAAGATCGTTCTATCCATTTAGGGTAGCACTTACGAGTCTGTTTGTGCTCATTTTTTTTATGAATTATGAGTGGGAAGCATATGCAGGATAAATATAAATTTAAATAACCTGAAGTTACAACTTCAAAATCAAGGCTCAAAAGCTCATGAACAACAAAATGTGGGAAAAATATCCTTTCACAAGTGAACAGAAATATCAGAAAGCTGGTGAGTTTTTGGCAGCTGATGGTTTCTACTAATGTACTCGATTGTATTTGTAGTCTGCATCCGTCTCCAATATGGCTGCAAACTCCAATTTCCAATGTCCTCAGGTTCGACAGTATAACTAGGGAAGGCGTTAAACAACAAATTAAAAAGTGTTATAATGAATATAACTGTAATGTAGAAAACTTCAGATTCTCTTGATATTTCTCGAAGCGGATTACTATAGTTTAATTAATTATCATATTCTTTAATGTAACCACCATGCTTGCTGCTTGGTTATATATATTATATGGATTATTCTCTTACTCACGATCCACTAATTCTACAGTGTAGCTGAAGAATTTACTAAATTACCTTCATATAATGCCACAGGGATGCATTCTAGAAATGAAAAGAGATTCAAAGGAAAGAAGACTAGTTAGTTCAACTTAGTATATGTAAGCTGTAACGAGAAACATAAGACTTTGTTTTCGATATATTGTGTTTACTTGGCTCCAAATCTTCCTGCAAAGTGTACTAAAATTACATAATTTGGCATTGTTATATAGGAATTTTCCATGAGTTTAGGGGCTAGATTCTAGAATCAAGTTTGATTGGCAATCTTTGATCAGACTACCGTTATCGGGTTGCCCATTTCTAAATGGAAACACATATTGACCAGAAACCTGATAATTGCAGACAAACTTTTTATCGAAATTGGTAAGATATTGAAGCTTAATTATAATTATATAAGTCTATATTCATAAACTACGTTTTAAATAATTTTTGCAAGCCGCCGCGTAGAAACTGTTTATATTCTTATTTAGCTTTGATACTATATTATTCAATCAAGAAGAAGTAACTTCATGAGACTGTTTGCTTGTTTTCCCGATTGATATTCATCAAAATATATTGATTAACGCAATTAGGACGAAAAGATGAGACTCTTGAAGGTCTCTTATGTTTCCCAGATAAACCTAGTAGAATTTAACCTCTTTAAAGTTGATTAATGAAAGCATAATGTACTGCAAAAATGCTTGTCCAAAATTGTACTTGCATAATCCTGAAAATTCAATAATACATGGAACAGAACCAAAATTGAAATGTATAATGGATAATGGGATAGCCTTCAGTCTTCAGGTTCGGGCCATCTCAACTCCTATTATCTCAATTTTCAGAATTGCTTGTAAGGCAATACTTGCATCTCCTCTGAAGTTCTAGCACCTGTAGAATTCAAAGGTTATAGCTTCGTGATTTGAGAAACTAAGCTGAAGTAACATGATTACCTGAATAAAACTTTCGGTATATTTATTGTAGATAAATACAAAAGTAATAGATCTGTACAGCGAAAAGATGATTTAAAGATGTAATATATCTTATTAATTCTACAATACTTTTCAATCTGTTGGAATATTTATTTGAATCTTGAAATGTCCCAAAATATAAGGAACATATGGCCAAAATATTTATCTATAGCCATCCGAGTCGAGCATTATCATTGATACACTCACCTATAACTTGATCTGGAATTTCCAAAAGTATGTCAAGATCAGTATTAACATGTTAAGTTGAGTACTTTGTTGTAGAAAGCAATTTGGATTTGCCAAAAAAAGTTAACATTGACGTTGTAGCACTCAAAAAGTATACGCTTAAACTTGGTGATATAAACTCTTTTTTTCCTCTGAATTTTACAGTAAAACATTTGCTTTCATAAACAATATATTTAAGTATTTCTTCACTAATTGAAACATCATCTTTCTATCAAAGTAACTACACTTAGATTTATATATCAGGTTAATTATCTTTATACATTTCCAATATTCAATTAAAAATATTTTATTATATGGTTTTATAAAGCTATTTAGCAAAATTCCAGCAAAATTTCATTATAGTCAGATCAATTGTCACAAACAATCAAATCAGGTTGTATTTGAATAGCACTGTTTTATATAACAAAAGATTTAAAACAGTCAGACAATTCAATTTAACCTCTACTTGAAAATTCCAAACGCTTTCATGATCTTATGTTTACTTTACTTTTGCCAATTCCATTATTTTTACTTCAATGAAGCCAGAAATTTGTGCCATTGAATATCCAAATATAACTGGGCTATCTGAATTGACTTGAAGCTCAACTGCAGTTCTTTCAATTGAAAACAATACAAGAATTATAAAAGTGAGAATATAGAACGGATATCTTATGGGCTCTTGAGTTAAAATGATAGTCATTTCAACATTTAAGTTGTTGAATATATTTATTATTACCATGAGTTAATTGATCTAGTTATTCGTGTGTTTTAGGGAGGTGTTTGAGGTTCCCAAGTATTTCTTTTCAATAATATCTGTTGTACAATTAAATAACTTCCAAGGAAAGAATCATTTAATTGCTAGGTACAACTTATTGATTATATTATTCACCTATTAACTATTCACAGCAAACTACTTTATCAAGTGAGTATTTTATCCAACCTAACTAATTATATCATTTATGAGATTAATCAAAGTTATCCTTTTGAGATGTATCAAGTTCGTTGACAATTGAGAGATCGGATTATAAATGAATATATAAGATCAAAATGGCACTGAAAGACGCTTTGCTACCTCATTTAAGATTGTTAGAAACTATAATCAATGAAAGATTGATAGATATGATGCTATTTGGTTTGGTAGTCAGTTCAAAATATGGTTTTCTGTGAGTGATTTCAGATATGTCCATAACTGCTGAGAACTAGTAGCAATTAATGATTATAGCGCAAGAACTATACTAGATCAATGATTAAAAATATAATATGCTCAAGAAAATGGACATTCATAAGGAAGAATGTTGATTCAAATGCTTATATAAAATTTCAGGCCGTTCATATTATTCTAATAATATATATATATATATATATATATATTGTAGAAATTCTAAGATAATATTTTTAAACCGCCTGAATATTGGGATTAGGTCAATCAACAAAGCTAGCATCCAGATCAATAATATTACTATTATCTAATAGCCTGGGAGGAATCACAATATTTTAACTCCCAGTCTGAAAATGGATGATGTTTTCTTTGGAAGGTATACTAGATGGTTGTGAATGAGAATACATCTAAAGCTAACTAAGTTAAGTAATAATGTGTATATTATAGCAAAATATTACGTTAATGACAGAATGTGATATACAGGAACCTTTTGCATGGATTTTGAAAGCAAACTATCATTTTAGCATTATATTTCATTTTGACAAATACATCTCAATCCTTAATGACATGATAATGAGACAGGTTCATTCTATAGTAATCTTTGAAAGGAATTCACATTATAAGCGGATTTCTGAATATTGAACAAAAGTTGGCTTGAAATTTGAACTGATATGTCCTGAATAAATGTGTGATTCATGTGGTGAATTCAGATTGGAATTGATTTTGATGGAGAGCTACCAAAGATACCTAAAATATTCTGACTTATGGACACTTCCGATGTTAACTGAACTGAAGAATGGAAGGTAAAGAGGTACCAAGAACAATTTTTGACAATTTTTGAGAAACTTCGTACCAATTATTAGTTCTGAGACCATGAGGATCTATGTCAAAAGTTATGATATATCATATACCTCAGAATGTTTTTTATGGATGTTAAAGACATAAATTATCATTATTATCCACTTTCAAGTTAATAATCAATGAGATTCACCTTATAATTTAGATGAATTATTTGATAAAGCATCTTTTCCAATAAATTATTTCTTCAAAAATAAAGTATATAATTATTAATTACTTGATCAGCTAGAAAAAAACGAGATCACTCACTATATTATCTCACCTGCCGTAGAAGGATTGTCTCGACTCTCCCTCCAAGACCATGAAGAGCTTCATAAAATATTTGTAGGTTTCGATTTGTATGACGACTGATGGTTGACGTCCACGGTGCACAACAAAAGAAGGAGATCGCTTCAGGATAACATTCTATTCCTTGGTTGTATTTGTTGCTTGACTTGATATTGTGATCGTAACTTTCCTTCGAGAGTACTCTCTGTTGAACAGAAAATTATTCGTCAATATTATGTTAAAAATATAGCTGAGCAAGAAAATGCTAAGGCTAAGTATATTTAGTGACAGGAATAAAATGAGAAATGCTTCAAAGTTTTAGAATGAAGGTGGCTTTTCAATGTGAGGAGCATAGTTGGAATCCAGAGCCAAAAAAAACTCAAGATTTAACAGCTTCCACTCTCGTTGGCATCGGCTTACATCTGACCTCATGATAAGTAAGGTAATAATACTGCTTCCGATAAACGTTCAAAACTCTAACTATAAAGATCAAATGCAGCATCTTTCGCTAGATATCAATATAGTTGTATGTCCAATAGGTTGAGCAATTGCCAATGGGCACTTGAGGCTTTCGACCGATCTATAGAGGCAAAAAAATCATATCAAATCTTTCGCCTGTTCAGTGCTTCGTATACCATCAATACGGACACTACATTTCTACCAAGATGGGCCACAATTATTTATTATGGTCTCACATTGGCATAAAAGCACTATGATACTGCATCGATGAAGGATATACAACCAAATTTTACCAGAACTTTTTGTATTAACATATTCCTCTCTGAATAAAATAGGGTGGGTACTAACTTCTCATTTCGACTATATACAAACGACAAAATTGTAGCCTCGAAAATTTTGCAAAAGCTATTAAGGCAAACTATATCTCTAACAAGCACTGTCTGTAAACCCATGTAATCATGAGCTACTTCTGGCTTCTTATATGGTCCTGGACTCCTAGTAACGAACAACAAAATATTGGCTGCAAAGTGCAGTCGAGACCAGCGTTAAATATTACTTATGACTACCTAACTTTGCCTATGATTAAATCGCCTTGAAATATGGATTTGCAGAAATACTATTAATACGTGACCACTGACGACTCACTGGTAACGTGTCGAATCTCCCAGAATAAAGTGGTATTGCCTCTGGGGATTGTGATTTGTTAGTGTACACTAGAGTTTTCTTCAGTGATAGGATATAGCTAAGTAATATCTCCAAGCCATGAATACATAGTCTATACTAACAAAAGCTACCCATGAATCATAATTTATTGTCAAGACACCAACAATGTAGCAAACGCTTTCTTGTTCATGCGACTAACCAAATTTCAAAACTCTGCCCTTGAGGGTAGACTGTATAAACTTTACGGAGATAACAAGGACAAATTCTCTCAAATGTAATGAAAAGGGCATCGAAGGAGTCTACTAAGTATTTCACAACAAATTACCGGTCTAAAGATA
Organism: Cephaloascus albidus; assembly: GCA_030575015.1. Lineage (NCBI taxonomy): Eukaryota > Fungi > Ascomycota > Pichiomycetes > Serinales > Cephaloascaceae > Cephaloascus > Cephaloascus albidus. Next base: position 29,378 of record JAJMGN010000326.1, read on the forward strand.
TCTTGAGATATCTTGAAGAACTTAGGGATGCGTAGGATCAATTTTATAGATATATACGGAAGTAGAAATTATTTGTCTGTCTCCAGATATTTAGCCAATTAGTACGTATAAATTAAGGAATAAGCTTGTTCAAATTTACAATCCATAGTACATAGTACATACCCAGTATTCAGCAGTGACACGTCTTTGTTTAAACATGAATGAAATTCATTCAAGTTGGTCTCAAATTTAAATTTGCAGCTTCAATGTCCATAAATTATAATGTTCACCAATCCTGAAGTGAGATTCAGGACTATCATAATATCCTGCTAACTGGAAACCTTTCCAAGTCAAACATGAGAAATTAGACTCCAGGAGTCCAGGACTCCAGGCTCCTACATTCGACAATTCCTCTATTAGTCGAGAGATCCTAAGTTATACTAACTAATCGCTGCCCAGTGCCAACTATGAGGCA
>JAJMGN010000327.1:0-29343 GCA_030575015.1 Cephaloascus albidus
TATTTGGAACACTTCATTTCAATTTCCAGTGTAATAATTCGCGAAAACACTCAAGCTCAACTCAATTTTCGAGCGCTAAAAAACTGGTTTTTGAGATTGTTTGCGAGGTCACAGGTGTTAGGTCATACAAGAATAACCAAGCAAGCAGTATGGGAGAATTGGAAGCTGCTGACTACATTGGATCCTTCCTAGAGATCCATCTCCAGGACTGCAGAAAACTATATGGGGTTTTGACAGCTATAGATGTATCTTCGAACCTATTATTATCTAACGTAACTGAAATCAACAATAATTTCAAAGAAGAGATTAACAGAGAATTGGGAATGGTCAGCATCCCAGGGAAGTACATAGTTCAGATCAACATGAAATCCAGAGAGTTGAAAAGTCTTGAAATTTGGAAATCAAAGAAATTGTCTGATGCTTCAAGCTAAGCTTTTAAGATCCCCACACTGAATCAATTGCAAGCTCATTATATAATTTCTGGGTTGAATCTCCTAATTCGCTGAATAACGGAGGAAAAGATTTTTGATGCATGCTAGAGAGAAACGAACACAATCTGTGTTGCAGATTTAGAACAGTTTCAGCAAGTTAGCAAAATTGTTCAGAAAGTTCCCAACTTCTTTTATGTCTCGAATCTCTGTTCTCAATAAAAAAAAAACTGCTTAAATTGCAAAATCTGTCCTGCACATGTATTTGCTTTGCCAGTACTCATATTGCAAACATCATTCGTGATATTGTCTGTATATTCAGTAATAAGCATGTTAATTACACACACTTGGTTCACACACCCTGGGGCTCATCCGAAAGTATTTGTCATCCCGATCCGTATATATACTTTGGAAAAAGATTCAAATCGACAATTAAATAACGGATGAATATCATTTTGATGCTGAATTATCTTAAAAGACTTGTATCAATTAGGCCATATATACCATCAGTTAAATTAACTACTCAATTCAATTCCAAAAGATTTAGTCACAATATGTCAATTCCAAGTACTCAAAAAGCTGTTCTTATCAGAGAAAATAGTGATGACCTCAGCTCAATTTTATATGAAGAAGACTTTGCTGTCCCTAAGATTAGCCCAGATGAAATCTTAATCAAGAACAAGTATGCTGGTATCAATTTCATTGAAGCTTACTTCAGAAAAGGGTTATATCCTTCGGAAAAGCCATATGTACTTGGCAGAGAAGCTACTGGATCAATTGCCCAAATAGGTTCAAATGTCAAAGGCTTCAACGTTGGTGACAAGATTGCTTACTTGTCAGCTAATACTTTTGCGCAATATACCAAGATCAATCCAAACTCAACTAAATCGGTACAATTACCATCAGATACAACTGATTCAAAATTAAAATTATATGCAGGTTCTTTAGTTCAAGGTATTACTGCTTTAACTTTTATCGAAGAAGCCTATACTGTTAAAAAAGGTGATTATATTCTTGTTTGGGCCGCTGCTGGTGGTGTTGGGAAAATCCTTACTCAAATCATAACTGCTAGAGGGGCTCATGTTATCGCTATTGCTTCAACGGATGCAAAATTGCAATCTGCTAAAGAATTAGGAGCTGAATATCTTATAAATTCTTCTACTGATGATATCGTTGCTAAAGTTCTTGAAATTACAAACGGTAAAGGTGTTGCCGCTACATTTGATAGTGTTGGTCATGACTCTTATGAAACTTCTTTGAAATCCTTAGCTAGAAAAGGTACTTTTGTTAGTTTCGGTAATGCTTCAGGCCCAGTTCCACCAGTTACTATTTCCACTTTAACTGCCAAAAATATCAAGATTTTAAGACCTTCATTATTTGGTTATATCGCTGAACAAGAAGAATTTAAACATTATAGTGAATTATTATTCAAACTGATTGAAAATGGTGAATTGAAAATTGATATCACTAAAACTTATCCTTTGAAAGATTATAAGGAAGCTGCTGGTGAATTAGAAGCTAGAAAGACTACAGGTAAACTCGTTTTGGAGATTCCAGAATAAATTATTTATTCACTTCTATTCATAAATGTATCACAATCTCGGTCTTGAATTTTCAAATCTCAATAAATCCTCAGGTGTAGCAACTCCATAGACGAATTCACCATTATCATTAGTGATGATTGCGAAAAATGAACCACTATTATAAAATTTAGATAATATCTCTAAAGGCGTCAATGGAGCTATAATTTCATATTTTTTAGAATTTTTCTTTGGCTTCAAGTTTATTTTGTTCGAGGTTTGTCCTTGTGTTGTTCCATGATTAGATTCATAGGCTTTCTTAGATTTTTGGTTAAACCAAATCATATAGTTTTTAACAACCGGTTTCAAGAAACTTCTGCTTATTTTATCATTATTTAATTCAGTAAGATCCAAGATCCCTAATAATTTCTTGCTTTCTTGGCTTATAACTGGGAGATAGGAGAATTGATTCTCATAGGATATGTTTATGGCTTCCCTTATAGAAGTGGCTGGATTTATTGATATAGCAGGCTGAATATCCAAATCTTCAACTGTAGCCTTGAATGTGTTAGTTTTATCGAACCTTCAGTAAGTTCTCACAGCACATGGAAACCCGATAAGCAAAGATGAGATACGCACACCACGATAGTCTCTAGTATGAAAGAGGCTTAAATGAGAAGTCATGCTGGCAATGGGTACGGTATTGTTCTTAATTTGAGATTCTGGGCTTGTTCAACACAAAAATGAAAACTTTTTTTGATAATGGGTGTATATCTGATTGTGCCGTATAACACTAAGTCATAGTTTAGCTTTATCGAAATTCGCGGCCCCGGCATAGACTATTCACGGGTAATATTACGCATAATAGATATTAGAGACTGGCAGAAGCCTGAGTGAGCAGTGAGGAAAGAGCAATAAAAAAAAACATTACCAAGATCAGAAGCTGGTTATTCAAGATCAATATGATCTAACTATAGTTGGGATGTTATAGAAGATTTAATTGCAAACAGCCGCCGATGAAATATTACCAAAAAAGCTCTGAATAAATATTTAAGAAAAACTCAAAATTTGGCGACGAATATGGTGGTTGCAAAAAAAGACTATAACGCTCTCTGATCTTGTCTATTTCAAAACTTCCTAAAGAACGTCAAAAGACTTTTCGACGTATGAACCTTTCCAAGGGTATCAAGGAGCGGAGTGTCCTTGTTTTTCTTGCGACACAAAACCGAAATCATCAAAGGATACAGCTCGGCGGCTAATACAACTTTCCATTTGTGTATCGATATCATTTCCCATAAATTAATAGGAATATCCAATTTCTCTCACCAGAAAATTATAATGGCTCCTTCCAAATCTACAACAACTTAATTAGCAGTCCAAAAATGATTCCTATTATCTTGATCTGTCTATTCGCGTTGGTTATACTTCAGGTTAATGCAACTCCTCCAGCATGTTTCATGAGCTGTATCAGTGATTTGTCTCGAGGTTGCGACAGGCGTCACATCGATTTCAGATGTCTCTGTGAAAACCGTGAAGCGGTAATTGGTTGCTTGGTTGATATTTGTCCTTATGGTAATTTTGATTCTGCCAGAGATCATTTTATGGGAACCTGTGTTGAGCAATTGCCTGAATTATTCCCACTTCCAAGTCCACCCCCTAGTACTCCTGCCCCAGATTATCCTGAATATCCAGAGCGCCCAAGGGGTCCAAAAGATGATGGTGGAGATTATGATGATGACTACGATGAGGACTATGATGATGATTATGATTATGATAATGATGATGAAGAAGAAGACGATTACGACGACGATTTTGACTATGGTGATGATGATGAAGAAGAAGACTGCGATGATGAATGGGACGACGTGGAAGAAATTGATGATAATGGTAATCATGATGTCATCAAGAAGCCGAAGCCAAAACCCATTCCTACTAGAAGAAATCCAAACAGTCCTAATGGACCAAGAAGAAATCGTGGTAATAGAAGCTCGACAACGAGAAGAGGTAGTGCTAGAGGAAGGAGACCGTCCGTTCAACCAAGCAGAGGCACTGGGCGAACTTCCCGAAACAGGAGTCCAAGTTCACCTAAAGTATCTGCTCCAACTCCAAACAAAGGCCCAATCAGGGACCAATCACCAATAAATATCAAGCCAATCAACACTCCAAGGACAGATAGTCCTTCCAAGCCTGGTTTTCCAATGAGTCCAACCCCAAGAAACGGTCAGCCATCACGTTCTAAGGGAAGAACAAATAGAAGACCAAGAAATAGATCCACCAGAAGGAAAACTAGAGGCAGATCAAAAAGACCTGCTTATAACAGAAATAGAGCTAATGCTTTTGCTCTTGACTTGGATCCTTTACTCGTTTCTAAATTATCTGATATACAATCATTGCCGCATCCGGAAGTACAAGCTTCCATTATTGAAAATCTTCAATCTACAAGCCAACAATCTTCACCAATGCCATCAGTTCCAGCTGAAAATCCTATATTAGATCCTTACGAATATCAAACGAATCGAGAGGGAGATAAAAACTTGTCATCTAAAAACACATATGAGCTTACTCAAGATTCAAATAGTGAACCATTTCATAGAAATGTTCCTCCTGGTGTACCACCTCTTTCTACTCCCAAGGGAACTGATACTTTTCAAAGAGATTATAACGAGGAAGAAGAAGAGTACGATTCGTACACCGAATCCGAGCATGAGAATGTCAAGGTGGATCTGAGAATTGTAAGTAGACAATCTGATCGCGCCCCTAATAGAAGAAGACCAGAAAGTGCGGAAGAACCAAAAGATTTATTCTCCAAACAAAATATTGAAGCTGATGCTGAATTGAATCGTCTTAGGAATGTGGGTAAAAAATTCGCTGGTCAAGCTCACAATAATATCAATATCAACAATAACAATGAGAACTATGATGGATCTTCTAGATTTAAACCAAAAAAGTTGTCTGATCATTTACCTGAAGTTGCAAGTAGATCAAGATCAAGAATAGCAAATTACAAATGATACGGCATAGAGTTCTTCACTTAAATTTGGTTAATTTTAGTTTTGATTGATTACATATATATACAATATGTTCGAATGTTTATAAACTGTTTTTTAATTGTATATTATATAGAGCATTATTTTAGTGATCATATACTAGTAGAAAATTGGCAAATTATAAATATTGCACTTCAATAATATGAGTAAATATTAATTAAAAATATGGCTGGATTTGATTTAAAAATTCGATTATATTACATTAATGTGTAAGGCACAAGCGTGCATAGTATCGAAAGATTAAGAACAAACTTCTCTACTAACTAGAATCATTTCAGATAAGAAGAAACATAAGTTTAGGAAAAAAAATCACCGTAACGCCAATAGCAAACTGAAGAACTGAAAATGGATATGGATAAGAAGCAAGGAATGAACAATGCATTTAGGCTAACTGATTTGGTGTAACAAAAAGACTGAATGGAAATGTGAAATGAAATGCGAATAGGAAGGGAAATATCTATAAAGCCAATTAATCTATGTAGTTTTTATTTGCTTGATCATTAAGAGCCTGGTGCACATTGATGGATAGATTCAAGTGCGGCAGCTTCTGTTTGATGGGTAATCTTTTCTCATACTTGAATGGCAACTTCTTATTATAAATATCTTTATATGGTACTATGTCGAACTCATTATTATTATAGGATATATCTGACGCCGAGATAAATTTGAAGTTGTCTGTTGTAGGATCTTCCTGAGGAATTGAATATGAATTGTCAAATCCCAAGTGTGACGGAGTCATTGGAGAATTTGTCTCAGATAATGATTCAAGTGAATAATTTGGATTCTTGTAAGTGAAGGGATTTTGTTTTGGAATAGTGAGAGGGTTCTTATTTATATTGGATGCGTCTCTTTTGTTTATGAGGTCTCTGAAGTTGGTTGGTATAGCTTCATCTGTGCATCTTGCAAAATATCTCTGATAAGGACAGACCGACCAAGTTTCATCTTCTGTTCTTGCCACTATTTCATCTTCTTCGTCGCTTTGATTTTGACTTGAGTATTGTTGCTTATAATCCATTGGTGAGCCGTATGATGTCGAAAGAGACAATTTTAGCGAACCTCCTTTGCTCATAACAGCGATTGTTCACTGAGTTTGTGGGACTTAATTGATAGTGGTTTGAAAGTGAATTTATAAGAAGGAAGTGTTGTCTAAATCTTTATGTTTTTCTGAAGAGGATGTATGTTTTGTGGTAAGTCGTAAAGCCGAATTTGGTATCGTGTGACAACGAGGTGGATGGAAAGGGTCTTGTGATAAGTAGAGAGTCGAGGCAGGCGGGACGACAGCTGTGTTGGGAATCAAGATTCAATGATGCTTTTTGATATTTATGTAGACTCCTCAACTTGACTCAGAGATTTTTATTTGTTGGCAAATCAACTCTCCCGTAAGCTCTCAGCTGTCGTTGTCTGACTCAGTTAATTTCAGAAATTAGAATCCGAATTTTGTTGTGGATTTTCGGAGATTCTGATTACGAGATAGAGTTTGGTTTCGGCGAAGCTACGTCACGTGCTGAAATCGGTTATGAGCGATAAGAAGACGAAAATATAGGTCCAAGAAACAAGTTTACAACTGATGGAACATGATACTTTATATAAATGCTATATTAGGATAATTTATAAGTAAAATTTTTAATGAACTCTTATTAATTATATGTTGAATAAAAAAAATGGATTCTGAGCACGAGTTAGGGCATGTAAACGTTAAGTGAACTAGTTCAAGTTTCAGGGTTATAATTCTGGCTCCAGGCCAGGTATCTTCTCTGGTGTATAACTTTCAGTTTTCTAAAAATGAATAAACAAATATCCCATACAATAAAATTACACTAAAGTACAAACTATTCTTATAAAACAGCACCCCCCTACTCCTTATAATCCTCATCCTCCAGAGCATCATCCATACCGATATCCTCTTCGACATAGTCTTCTTCATCAGTCTCCTTTTTATTGAAATTGATCAAATCGTTGTACTCTATCTTTTTACTGACAGATCTTTGATATCTTGCAATTAGTGACTCCTGCTTTGTTAGCAATTTAGTTATTGAAGATAAGTAGTTATACAAATTGTATAACGATGCCACATTAGGATCATCCGTTGAAATGTTTCCAATTGCCAAAGTTCCTCCTAATCTTGAGCTCAAAAACTCAACGAAGGATAATAATTCTTCAACGTTAGAAGCGACTTCAAACCATGGATCAAAAACAGTAATGTCTTTATCTTCCAAAACTATGCCTTCAGTCTCAACTTTCTTACCTTCAATCTCGTATACCCCTGATAACATCTTATTATAGTCCTGCACATAAAGCTTGAAGCTTGAAGGTAATTCTTTATTTTCGTAATCAATCTCATCAGATTCCCAGACTCTAACCATCTCGTCAAAAGAGGTCAACCCTCCAGAGTATTCATTGTCCATTCTTACTAGGAAAAATCTCCCCCATAACCCACAATCACCAGCAAAAAAGTTGACTAATCTTAAGTTCATCGGGTGTTCTAAAGGATTTGATGCTGGTTCTATGAATTTGCCATCGTCGGTTTCCTCACTGGCACCATTAACACTAACATTGGGACTATCACTCCCATTCTTCAGATTCTGATATTCTAATCTTCTTTGCTGCCTTTTTTTGAAAATTTCCCTCGATTCATTCATGGCCAATTCAATTCCTTCTTTCCCATCTTTAATTGATCTTGCAACATAATAAGTATTCTTTTCTTGAGTTGGATCTTGTGTTTGAATTGATTTGTTTATCAATGCCCTAATAGTATCGGAGTTAGATAAAGACCACTGCGTCAATATTTTTAATAAAGTCAATCTGTCATTTGGCTTGATACCTCTTAAACCTTGTCTTTCAAATTCTTCATTACTGAAAGGATTGTTTTCCAAAGCTATAGGTAATTCATAAATGTATTGTTTTGAATCGAGTATCTCCGGATTTTTAGGATCAACTGGCCCCTTTTCCAATTCTTTTGCCTCAATCTCAGCATCAATTTCAGTTTCAATTTTGGGTTCATTGTAAACTGGTAAACTATTTTTCCATTCAGGTGGATAACCATGGTACAAACTGAGAGACTTGATCTCTTGTATTGCTTTGGATTGCGTCGACGAACTGATGAGGGTCCTGCGGTTCAAGGCTAATGTCAACAACTTCCAGAATAACTTCTCCATTATATCTGAAACTTCATCTTGGCTTCCCTCATTAGCTTGATTGTCAGACGTCAGTTCAGCTAAATTGATTTCATTGTAATCATATTTCTTTAAATCGTAATGTTTAGCATCTAATCCTAAACCGGTTTCAAAATCTTGAGGTCCTAAATTAGGGAACTCTTCAAAGACTTCTCTGAATTTGAGAAGGAATAAAATAATAACTGAGATATCATTGGCCCATGGGACAGGCTTTAAACTGTATCCCAAGACTAGCGAATTAGTCTCGAACTTATTTGATGTATCTTGTATCGATAACGTATTTGGTAAGCTTAATAAAGGACCAGGAATTTCTTTTTTCCTCTTATTTTTCTTGCTGAGATTAATTCTTGTTATATTCTCATTTATCTTTTTAATATTATCAAGTTTATTCTTACTGACTTTGGATAGTTTACCATTTTTGAAATTGATTGAGTTCGAATCACTCAAAGCTATTTCCTTCGCAGTCGATCTCCCTTTAAGTTTCAAAGTCTCATAATCCTCCAATATAATCATCGGTTCCTTGGTGGTATCTTGAGTTCTCCCACGCTCAAGAGAACTGAGAGTTTCATCTATATTGTTGTCGATTGATGCATCTGTAGTGGTTTTCAACGTGTCACCAGCTGATTTAATAGGCAATGATATAGATTGTTGTTTGGATTTCCTAGGTATGGTGGGTGATAATGGGCTACTTTCAACCTCTAAGTCAGTTTTAAAAATTCTGCCTCTTTGTTTCTTATTTTTCCCACCCCTTGAACCAGGCCCAATAATCGGTTTTTCATCAAATCTGAATTTTGATATTATAGATTCATTGAAGTTTTGTGAAGATGAATTCTCAGGTGTTGGGATATTGATACTCTTATTCTTTCTTGGTCTTCCTAATCTTTTTAATTTAGTTTGTGGATTGAACTGAACGAAACTAACCGGGGTTGAATCAGTAGTTGAATTATTACGAGTGCTCAAATTATTTGTTTGATGATTGCGATTATGATTGCTGTTGAATGTATTATGAGGGTGTGTAACAAGGGGAGTTTGATGATGAAGTAAACTATTTTGGTGCGTAGCGTTGATTGTTTGATTGATCAATTCATTATTTAGTAAATTTGAATTGAGGTTATTGTTAATGGTATTATCGAAATGATTGAATTGGATAATGTTTATATTTGATTGTTGAATATTATCAAAATCATTTAATCTGAACACATTATTTTGAGTTAGATCAGATGGGTCAAATATAGATTGCGATTCAATTGAGGGATCGATATTCGGATCCATATTAAAAGGTTTTATGAAGTAGTGTTTTTGTGAGTTTTTATGAAGCAGCAAATACCCCGATTTCTAATGATTTTTCAATTAAGGTATATAGGAAATGTGAGTTTAATAAGTTATGATATCGTTATTTTGAAGGAGAAACCTCAATATTATTGTTGTGTATTATCATAAAAATTGAAAATAATCAAATTTGGAAGGTTTAAAATTTGTTACCCGGATAAATATACTTTACAATGAATAAAATGCCAAAAGTTCATAAATACAATGTGAAAAGAGCCAGGAGCTGATAAATCTTTTGCAGTCCCCTTTTGTTGTGAAGGCAAACCAAAGTATATTTTTGGTGAAAACCGCGCAAAAATTGGACATAAAACACAAACTTCAGATACTTTTGAGATCGAGGAGATAGACCATAGTCGTACGCAGCGATTATCCCCCTACAGATTACGTTCAGAAGCGGATAAAATCATGAGAACGGATCGGATTTTGTCCCAGAAACAACTTGGTGGAACACTCTGAAAACCAATTCCAGTTGCAGTTTACCCAATTCCAGCACAATTTGTTGCAATTATAATTCATCAGTGATTATTCCTGATTCTCATGAGCTGAATGCGTATAGTTTTAACTTTTGAAAGCTATAAATCATCGATTTATTCCACAACAACTGCACCAAGCGACAACAGTACAGCGACTAGTTTACTAGCTCGCTCGCCGCAATTGGCCAGTAAAAGCGGAAAAAGTAAAAATAAGTGCTGAATCCCCAGCTACTCTCTGGGAAAAGAGGAAAATAGAGTATAGAAAAGCCTAAAAGCTTTACAGAAACAGCACAAACACACTTTTAAGCTCTTAGCTAGCCTGTAGCACCAAGTCTGGCCCATCTGGTTGACAGCTCCACAAGCACCAGCGTCTTCCGTGGTCCCTTCTGAGCTCTGAGTGCTGCTCAGTGCTCGCCGCTTCAGCGAACCAATTACGCAAAACTGGTTCCAGAACGCGTCCCCGATTGGGAAATTACCATATTGAGCTTTAATTATTTATCGCGTTTTTCATATTTATTTAATTTAAATCACTTTTCAGCTCACAAATATTTACAGATTGCTCACACTGACACAACCCACACTTCTTTCATTTCGTCTCACACTGCTTCCGACACACTCATTATCCATTCAGAATTGATATGGTAAAATGGATGAACCAATGTATATAGCTACTTATTCAAACGTATGTATCTCTCTCTTTCTGACAGACCGACTGACTGCTTGGTCTTCCAGTGACAATTGCTCTATATGTATTCCAGCTGTTTGTGTTTTACGTTTTACCACAAATTTACTAACTAACCAGATTGATGTTTATGAATGTTTGATCAATAATGTTCCTCTCATGAGAAGGTGCTCTGATGACTGGGTTAATGCTACACAAATTTTGAAATGTGCCAATTTTCAAAAAGCTCAACGAACTAGGATATTAGAAAGAGAGATTCAAACTGGTACACATGAGAAAATCCAAGGTGGCTTTGGCAGGTTCCAAGGTACTTGGGTTCCTCTTGACATAGCTAAATCGTTAGCGACTCAATACGGTATAACTAATGAGCAAGCTCCAATCTTAGAATATATTCAAAGTGATTCTAATCCTGTCCCCAGAAAATTGAATAAGAAATCGTCAAGTAGTACAACTACACCTCTCAAGAAACCAAGAAAGTACATCAAGAAAATTGTGAAAGAAACACCAACTCCAACAAGAGTAAAGAAGAAAGCTTCAATTTCAAATATTCAACAACTGCAGCAGGTTCAGCAACAAGTTCAACAGCAAGTTCAAGCCCAACAACAACAGCAACAGCAACAACGGTTCCAAGGCAGCCAGATATTTCAGCAAAATATACCAACTCCAGCCGTATCATCTACTCCACAACAGTCTCAAGATTTCTTACCAATGATTCCTGCAATGCAATCATTTCCAAACCAATTTTCACAATATCAATATCAATATAATATGAATCAAAATAATATCAATCAAATGAACCAAATGTCAATGGCTAATCCAAATCAATTTTTTCAAAGTCAAATGCAAGCTCAATTATTACAACATCAAGTCCAACAACAAATTCAACAAGCTCAGCAACAATCTTTACCTCCACAATTCAAGTTCAATCCAAATAATATACTGGGACTGACCATGACAGCAACAACAGAAAACTGGTCACAAGATGATGGTTCTGGCTCACAGGGGACTCAACATGAGAATGATCTACACAATTCTGATACTTCAATATCATCAACTGATGACTTGAAAAATTCGAAGAATGATTATGGAGTTAAACTATTAGAATTTTTCAGTCAAGACAATGAACCTATTCCGGATTTCATATTGAATCCCCCAAAAGATTTTAATATTGATTTATCTATAGATGACGAAGGTCATACACCTTTACATTGGGCAAGTTCAATCGGAAACTTAGAATTGATTAAGATTTTGATTAAAAATGGTAGTAATCCATTAATTTCAAATAACTTTGGATTAAACTCATTATCGAAACTAATTTCATTCAACAATTCATACGAAATGAAGAACTTCCCTCAAATTTTGAACTTATTACAAAGTTGCTTGGTTAACACTGATATAAACGGTAGAACGCCGTTGCATTATCTCTGTCAATTCAGTAAGATTAAATCTAAAAATGATAGTTTGAATTATTATTTAAATATAATTTTATCAAAGTTATCAATCATGTCAATTGAAGAAAATTCAACTTCAAATCCAAATGCAAATGACGAACTATTAAAGACGGTTTTAAACCATCAGGATATAAATGGAGATACTGCTTTACATTTAGCTGTTAAATCCAAAAATGAAGAAATTATCAAAGTTTTGATTAATTACAAAGCCAATGATGCTTTAATCAACCTCAATAATGAATCATCAAAAACATTGATGGATTCAATTGATTTCAAAAGTTTAAAGATTCAAACAACACCAGATCAATCGAATAAAGTCAAGACACCAGATACTCAGTTAACGATTGACGAAAATAAGGAGAATATTTTCCTTGATTCAAATTCTTCAAGGAAATTTAGTAAAACGGATGAAGTTAGTAAAATCATTGAAGAAGAGGAGGAAGATGAAATACCGCCTATCCCAAACTTACCTATAAAAGAAGTGTCACCAATAATCTCTTCGATGCTCAATTCTTTGGCTGATGCTTATGATATTGAGTTAAATGATAAAGAATTGGAATTCAAGAATAATGAGAAGACTTTGAACACTTTAAACAGAGACAATATCCAAACTTTGAATAAAATATCTATGATGATTGATTCTGTCGGAACTAATGAACATTTAGTTAAGCAAATATCAGATTACGATGAAGATTTCGCAACGAAAGATTTTAAGTTATTCAAGATTTTAGAGAGATCGCAAGCGTTCCAAACTGCAAATTTGATTGGGATTCAAGAGAAGAGCTCGAATGACGTAGAGGAAAATGAATCAAACTTGGAACTATCAAAACATTTGACACTTCTTCAAATCAATAGAAGGAAACTTATCAATGAGATCAAGTTCAAACTAATCAACCATAATATTAATGAGAAGATGAATAACTACAGGAAGTTAATTTCAATCAGTTGTGGATTGAAGATAGAAGATATTGATGATTTGTTGGATGGGATAGAGAATGCTTTACTAGAGAAAAGCTAGGTTAATGAATGAAATAGAAACAGGGAAACACAGTAAAGAAAATGAGCTACAAAGGCAAGAATGGCACGGGTAAGGACTATATGATTGTATAATTGTGTATAATACGTTACAACTGAACTAATATATAATGTTTCATTACAAACTTGTAGCAGAATATAAATAACCAAATGCGGAAATAAGTCCAAGCCCCGTGACCGTTCGAAATGTTCGCTTTTTCTACAGTTGATAAATTCACACTGATAGAAAAAGTCATAAGCAATAATAACGAGTTCCTTCAACAACACCAGCAGCGCAGTCAACACACGAACAGGAGAATCAGACACAGCTGGAATGGTAAGTATTTCCATTTGTGGGACTGGATCCGGCTCGAAATGGCCACTCTAGCAAGCCAAACAGTGGCGGCAGCAAATATATATTCGGGAAACATACTAACATTATGCCAGTTACCACTATATTTATTGACATCTGCAAAAAACCAACCGATGTTGGTTGAGTTGAAGAATGGGGAAACCTTGAACGGACATCTCATCAATTGTGATTCTTGGATGAACTTAACGTTGAAGGACGTTATTCAAAGTAGTGCAGATGGTGAGTCGTTCATAAAGTTACCTGAATGTTACGTTAGAGGGAATCACATCAAATATTTGAGGCTTCCAGATGAAGTGAGTATACTTCTTTTCTTGTGATAATTGCTTTTCTATATAAAAAAATACTAACAAAGCAGATTATGGACCATGCCAAAGAACAAAACATTCAAAATATGGAACAACGTAATCAAAGAAATCAAAAAAGAAGAGGTAACAGTAACCAGAATCCAAGCAATCAGAATCCAAATAGAAGAAACTACAACAATCAAAGTAGATACGGCGGTCAAGGCTTCAATAATCAAAACTACAATAATCAAAGCCCAGGCCAACAAGGTCAAGGTCAAGGTCAAGGTCAGCAGAATCAACAAGGCGGACAAGCTCCAACCCCAGGTCAAGGGAATCAAGGGAACCGTCGTAACTACGGCAGAAATTGAAGTTGATTTGAATGTCTGTGGGTTTTATTGGAATAGATAGTGTATTATAATATAACGAACGCATTAATTTTTTTTAGCAAAGGGATTTCACCTTTTGTATGTTTTGCTTCATTTCACTACATTTCACATTTTGTGTCATACTACTTCTTCATTGTGGATGGAGGGAATTAAATTAAGAGCTGAAAGGAAAACTCGACATGATCTTTATTTGATTTGGTTTTCTCAAGATATACAGATATTTTGTATTAGTTTTTCTGTCTCACAACAATCAAACATTCAACAACAGTGGAATAAGCTGGAGACAGATGAGGTTCGCGCTCCTCATTTACACTATAATGTCAGCTTCACTCATCCTCTGCTATTTCTCCACAGATTGCTGGTTTCTCAAATACCGATATTATAATGTGATATATTCGTCAGCCGCACACATACTTATTTGTGTTGCAACCACAATACCAACATTCCTTTTCACTGAGACGGAACCAGTTTTCACGATTATATTGATGTTTTGCTTGGAGCGTTATAATAATAAAGGAGACAACAAATGGTTCTTTATTGATCTAAATTTATTCGCTAGTTATTGCTATAAAATCCTATTTGCTAAAACTTTAATTTTACTGGTCTCCAATTTCACAATTTGCTATATTATAGGAAAATCTTTTAAATCTGAATCCGTTAATTTGATCTTTACTTTTGGACGTTATGAAGGCATCATTACAATCTTCAGTTTCAGAAACACCAACGAGGATTTTAGATTCTGTCAAATCAAATGAGAATGGGATTTCTCTCGAGCCGGACAGCGATAACAATCCATCAAAAT
Organism: Cephaloascus albidus; assembly: GCA_030575015.1. Classification (NCBI taxonomy): domain Eukaryota; kingdom Fungi; phylum Ascomycota; class Pichiomycetes; order Serinales; family Cephaloascaceae; genus Cephaloascus; species Cephaloascus albidus. The sequence goes on from JAJMGN010000327.1 coordinate 14,963, forward strand.
TGAAAAATTTATTCCTGAGTGGTGTTAACTTGAGCCTGTTTAAGTATTTGAATAGTTTCTTTGGAGCTGGTTTAGAGGGTTTCGAGAGTTTTGAAGATCCACTTGAGTTATCTAATGAAGAGTCTCAACTTTATGGTCCAGATGATAGAGAAATTGCAATTATGAATGATGAAAATGAGAATGAAATTAATCAGAATGCAAGTAATTATGAAAATGAAGATCCTAAATTCGAATTCACTACAACCAAAGATCAGTTGTCCATTTCAATATCCAGCCAATTGAGCAGCTATCAGATCCAAGACAAAAGCGGCATCAAATTTGATGAGAAATTAATCAACAACAAAAATCAAAGCAAAAATAATGCTGCAAAGCAGAAGCAAAAACAAAGCAATGGTAAAAGTCTTCAAAGAAGTTTCAAGCACAGCTTCTCAAAAAAACCTATTGACCATTTCATTGAGGAGTTGCCACCAATGATTCCATGGGGAAGATTCAAAGGATGTTATGATACAAGACAATACAAATGCTATAGAAAGGAATGTCACAAATACAAAAACCAACAATGCGGTTATTGCAATTATTTGCCAATAATGCTGTCTGGCCTACGTGTTTCTGTTTCTGCTCTGGATTTAGTTTTGACTGAAATAAATGATGAAAATGTTGACGTCGCTGATGACGATGAAAATGATGAGTTCTTCTCGTTCAATTATAATGAAGCATCTTCCTTTAGAAGAGGAGAGTTCAATAATGAGAATCAGCCATCTAACTCGGTTTTGAATGACTTTATTGGTGCTGATAAGGGGAAAGCTTTCCACCAAGTTAGCGATAGTGATAGCAGTGATAGTGAGGATGACTATTCCTATTCCAATTTTTTCACTACCAAATCAAGTGACTTTACATCTACGTTAGGGCTGAAGTACAATCTGACCGAAACTGATAAAGTGGGTGTCCAGGTTTCAGAAGTACCTCTCATAGAGTCAGTTAGAGATTCAATTTCAGATTCTCTCGAAAATGAAGAAAGTTGTATTGATATGCTCACGGAATATATTGAAAACTTCAAACCATTTCAAGTGAGGAAACTGAAAGGTTTCTTTTCCCATTCAAGGTTAAAGAAAAGAAAAAATGTGCTTGCTTCGAAGCAATATGATCTCAGTGATAATGCTAATCCAATCGTATCAGAATCAAAGAGTGTGTTCAAAGAAAAGATAAAGAGTGCAATTACAAGTATTAATTTGAATCAGAATTCATATTAATGTCATAATTCACGTATATACCATATAAAATAGTATTGTCTAATTAACGTTTCCAAGCTAAGATGCATCATGTAATCTATAAGCCTTTTGTTTCATATTGTAAGATTACAATTTATCGTAGCTCACTGTCCAGCTCTTTAAGTCTTCTCTGATTGATGGCTCGGATAGCAACCCATTCAAACTGTCCAAATCATCTGGCTTTTTATCGCCAACGTCTTTTAAACTTTTCGTCCATCCATCACCACCACTGAAAATATCATTGACGCAATCTTCAGGACACAATTCAATAAAATTCGAATCAATATCCCATGAGTTCTGAAATATCTTATTATATAATTTTGAAACAATTGGATCTAAAATAATTGATTTGTTTAATATATTTTTAGATTTTGGTTCTGCTACTTTAGTATCCTCATTTTTAGTTCTTGAACTTGTTGACTCTTGTAGATTACTTTGTTGAGCGGAGGTGGTGGTGGAAGCAGAACCTGGATTTTTGGAATTTTTGTCATCTGAATTGAACGAGGTAGAATCAGTATCATTCTGAATCACACCAGTTAAACCTTTAAAAACATTTTTCCTTTCAAATGTAGGGATATTATATTGTTGTTTTTCCTTTTTTGAATCTGGTGTTGTGACAGAAGAATCTGAAAATGATTCATCTTGAGAGTCATTTATATTCAAGTTTGAGTCAAAGCTGGAATTCTGTCCTTCATTGAGTTGCTTCAAAAAAATTGTCAAGCTCAAAATGGAATTGATTTTAGAATTTTGTAATAAATATTTATTTGATATTGGAGTACTAAAGTTCAAATACTCTGCCAAATTAATTTCCACTGACCCCAATTCAGTGATATTTTGGGTCAATAGCTGGTGATGGGAGCTCTTGTCAACTTTTTCTTTATTTGTATAACAAACAGTTAGCACGAGGTACTTGTTTGAGATTAAATTATTCTTTCTTTGCACTGAGAATTTCAAGTTGACATTCAATTTGTAGTTGAAAGAACACTTATAATTGCTTACCTTCTTGAATGAGGTTTCCAAGTTGATATTGTCCGAACTGGATGGCGCAATGCTGTGGTTTGTCTTATTTCTGTTCTTTATCTGAATTTTGATGAAGCATGAGCCTGACAATTGGGGAATGTTGGAGAGATTGTTTATCTTTAGCGATAAGTTGAACTTTGGCTTTTTGGAGGAGGAGAACATCTGGAAAACGGTTTACGAGGGGTGTGAAAATCAACTCTGATGTGTTGGATCGAGGTGAATGCGTCTTCTGCAGCTTTCAACGAAGATATAATTGATGTGAATAGATTTTTTTATCAACACATTATATAATCTACTTATATTTATAAGTTACCATCCACTATATGCGAAACCTAAGTGCGTGCGATAATCATTATATAGGGATACCAATTTGAACATCGATTTCGAGAAGAAAGTCGTGTCACAATCCGTTTTACTCGCAAATGAAGATCAACAAGCGACAGAAACTATTTCTTCAACAGCAAAAAACCGTTGGAATCTGGATCCTTCATCAAAAGAAGCTGAAGAGATTCTGTCATTTTCCCGTTGATCTACCGCTACATTGTGTCTTCGCTGGAGCTCTAGAAAAGGAACGGGGTTGATACTGAACGACACTCGAAGATGTCTAGTCATTTGACTGAAGAGGATTTAGATTCCATGTTGTCTGATTTCTCTACTAATAATAAAGAATCCACTTATGAAAAATTCAGTGTCTACAACAGCAATAGTGAGGATGGTGATGCTGCTTCCAGACATGCCTCAATTGACTCAATCTCATTGAATCCTAACTCAATTACTTCGCCACACACTCAAAGATCTCAAGCCAAATCCATATCAAGCTGTAACGAGCTTCTTAAGAGTGCATATACTTCTCCTAGTACCAATAATTCTTCCCCCAATCTACCTGATATAAATAAAGATCCTTTCTCCAGTGAGAATAATCGTTCAGACAAGTTCGAGCGCCAAATTGAAATCAAAATCCGTATCGACGATGAAGCAAATGATGTTGATGACGCTGATGTCGAAAACGACTCTGACTTTGAAGATAGTTATACTCAAAAAGAGCCTGGAAAAATAGGGACTGAAGAGGTGAGGCCCAATATAGCTCTTCCTATTATTATACCTGTGCCTGATCAATTTGGTTTAGAAAATTCATATCATTCCACTAGTTCGAGCTCCACAGCTTATCCAAATATAAACAAATCCAAACCCAATAGCCCAAACCCTGATGAATTCAGATTCAGCACTACTGCTGAGGTATTGCTAGCTAAACCATTACCTTCCATTCCTATCATAGAGGATATTCCCGTTTCTAAAACGAAGATTAAGAAGGAAAAGCAAGGTGTTTCAATAGATCTGATTCCGAAACAAATTAGATTGATTCAGCAGCTCTCATCCTTCAATGATACGCGCAATGTTCAAGAATTTCCGGAAATTGATTCCAAAGAGTTTAAAAATATTCAAGAGTTTGGGAAATTCTTGTTATCGTATTTAACTAATTTATCGAATTTTGAATTAATAATGAGTGATGAGAACGATTCCTTGAACGAGGAGCAGCAGAAGGAAGGTACCAATGGAAAATTATTAACTGACAACTTGTTCATTTCTAATGAAATTTGGTTCAATAACTCGTTAGTTATCAAGGATTGTTCTATAAAGATTGATATTATGCATGATATCAATAAGCTATTGATTAATTTAGTATCTAGTATCACATCGAAAGAACAACCAAGAGCTCAGATTGAATTCAACCAAATAGACACATCATTGTTATATTACGAAAAATTGTTAAACGCTTACAATGTTTATGAAATTCCTGTTTTACAAATTCAGTATAATAATGAAAAATACAACAGTTTGGATGATAAAGAAAACCTCATTACACCACAATTATCAACTAGTTCCAATTCTTCTTCGAACAAGTCAAATTCAATAAACAAATATAGTAATAATAGAAGATTATCAAATCAATCTTATTCGATCAATGGGAATAATAATAATAATTTGAAGACGAGAAACTCAACACAATCAAATCACTCACAAACAAATTCAAATCCAAATTCCAAACATGCTTCATGGAACAACAATAACAATGAAACCGGAAATACATTAACTACAATCACATCAAATCATTTTGCAAATCTTAATACTCGAACAGTTTATAAGAAATTATCATTTTTGGGTAATAAGTTTAAACACAAGAGATCGATTTCTAATACACTTTCAAACTCAACGAATAGTTATTCAATAAAATCATCCTTAGAGTCAAACGGGAACTCAAATAATTTAGAAACTCACACGAATCCTATTGAAAAATCAAGATCAAATTCAAATTCAAACTATGTTAAGAATGATCCGAAGTTGAGCGTTCAAGAGATTAAACAACAAAAGTATGATTATTACAAATGCTTGATCATCTTAAAAGAAAATTATCAAATTTTAATAGATATTATGAATCAAGCAAATGATTTTAATAAGAATAATTTCTCGTTATCAGATATTGAAAATTTTCGTAAAATTTTGGAATTTTTAGTTAGATCAATAGTTAGATTTAACTTGATTGATGTTTTGTTGTTGAATGTTGAGTTGATCAAAAATAGGTTAGACTTATTTTTGAAACATTGATACGTACTGTTTTGCTTTTCTGGTTTTAACTGTTTTCATTATTTTATTGTGGTTTTATTTGATTATTATTTTTGGTGTTTATTTCATTCTTTTTTTTTTCATTACTTACATTTTACTATTTAGGCTTCATTTTCTAGAGTGGGATACCCAGAGTTTTTTAGTTCTTTATTTACGGTCAATATCGACAACTGATTTCCATCATATCATCAAAATATATAAATAGAATAAACATTTCTGCTATTCTGACCGGGTCAGTAAGAAAATTTCAGTTTGCAGCATATCTCAATCTGGATACGAGATATAAACTAGACTCTAGTACTTGAAACCAGCTTAACTATTGACAAGATTAAATAAAAGATAAAATATCAGCCTTTACTAGTCCCTAGTAAATTTGTAACAGAACAGTGGCTACTTTTCTCTTCAAAAGGACGTAGTATCCGTATAATATTCTCAGAGCGCTTTTGGTGTTTTTGCAGCCTGGTCCACGGCCGGACCACTATGCTCAAGCGTGCGTCAACCCAATCCGCCAAAGCAAAGCAAAAATCTGAAGCAAACTGTCCAGAGACAAGAGATTTAAAGCCATTTATAACACGAAATTTGGTGGAAACTGGAACTGGTAGAGCTCAAGGAACAGAAAGGACAAACCGGAATAGAGTCTAGACCAGAGAATAAACAAGACAGCTAGCTGCGGGTGAAGATGGGATATTCAGAAGTCAAAGTGACTATCGACAAATCAAAGACAGGGGGAACTTTCACCAACTATGATATAATCAAAGGGGTCGTCAGGCTCACTACAAACACAGAGATTACATTGAGCTTTATTCAGGTCAAATTGGAGGGAATATCCAAGAGCATAGTCAATGTACCCCAGACTACATCCAGTGGGAAGTCCAGAAAAGATAAGATTTTGGTAGATATGCACAAGTTACTTTATGATACAGTGATTGTTTTCCCTCCCCCAAATGTCAGAACTGTTGCAAACTCCAAAGAGTTTACCCTCACTCCTGGAAATTATGACTATCCTTTCGAATTCAAATTACCCTTGAATAACGCATGTACGAAGATCCAAGGAGTTAGTAATAGATTGCAGTTAATCAACAACTCTATGGAATTCATATCGAATCATTCAACGAATCACATTAGAACTCAGTTACCTCCCTCGCTATCAGGCATCGACAGCTTTGCCAATGTAAAGTATTTCGTTAAGGTTACAGCTAAGAGATCTTCTTTGATCAAACCCAATCTAAGATATATTGATCCATTCATTTTTTTGCCATTAGACTTGAATATCAATAATGATGATTCTAGACAAGCTTTCATAAGGAAAGAAATGATTTTCAAAGACAAATTGCCTGAAATCGTTGCTGTTAGTGTACCAGAAGAGGCACCCGGAGAATCAAAGCCAAGGCAGAAACAACTCCCAGATCAAAATAATCACCAGCGATCCCCAAGAATTCAGCAAAAGAAGAGTGGATTTTTCTCAAAATTATTTGGCGAGGAACAAGAATTATCGGGGCCACCAGCGAAACAGAGACTGCCTCAGCATACGAAAAGACCATCAAGAAGTGCCCAACTCTTCAATAGACCCAAGGTGAAATCTATGGATATCGGCTTTTACGTTGAAGTTCGATTTAGATACCCAGCTTATTTGATCCCAACTAAATTACCAAACTATAAAATTTTCTTGCTAACTAAAAAGATGCCAAGTATTTTCACGTTACATAATATTGGATCTGACGAAAGTTCAGGATTGGGAGCTATTTATTTGCAAAAAATTAATATTGAATTATTCATCGTTACCAACATAATTTCACAAGGGAATAAGTCAAGTGTCACCCATAAAGAATTGATTTGCGACAACAATTTCAACAATGTGAAATTTGACTTGAGAGATAGTATTAAATCAAAATTAATTGATAAATCAACAAACTTACCACTATATGAATTAGAAATACCAAGTAAATTGTTCAGTAATGCAGTTCTACCTGACTATTTATCACCTTCATTCAAGACATGTAATATAACTAGAAAATATAAATTGCAATTGAATTTTGGTTTCAGTCCAGAAAAACTAAGTCAATCAGAAAGACCTAGAGAAACAAAATATATTTCATTAGAAACAGACGTTAAAGTTTTGAGTGGGTTATCAATGACACCTCAATTAGAACAAAATTTGGGATTGTACCCTCCCAATATGAGACACGATAGTACAGTATCAGAACTGGAATCTCCTACATCATCAATAACACAGAATAACAATGAAGACCAAATTAATCAAATTGTTGACACTAAGGAAAATAATTTGCCCACATATGATGATGTTTTAAGAGAAAATTCGTATCAAGATGATTCTGAACATTTGAATGCTAGAAGAAGATATCAACAGCATGAAGAATACTATACACATATGGATGATGATTAGGCCTAGTGGTTTTTTTCTCAGATCTGTAAACCCCACATGAAAACGAAGGTGGTCGTTGAATTTGTGGATTCACGCAATATGGCCTAACTCTTATGGCGATTTGAAACAAGAAGCTCAAGACTGGTGCATAGTAATAAATGAAGTGAATTCGAGTGATTCGGCCCATCACTCTCACTGTTCAGTGTTCAGTGTTCACAAATTACAATTTACAATGCATTGGTGGCTTTTAAGTTTCAGGGTTTCGGTAGGCAGTTCTATTTTTTGGACCTGAATTGTGTGCGGTGGTGCGCCAAAATATTATGAAACAATACTCACTCAGTCTCAGACTAGACTTCAGTGCTTCGAAAGGGACTCAATGAGTCAAGACTCAAGAGCTGTCAAAGCTGAAGAGAAAATGGTAAAGAAGAGTGACGAATAAAAGAAGCGCCCCTGTTAGTGATGTAGCTTTCATCCCGTGTCCTATGGTGCCAGCCGTATATACTACAGACGAATCTTATGATTCTCATCCTCAATGCTCATCTTTATGTTCCATTTCAGTAGTGCAACCCACCACTTTCCAAATTGGTGGGCCAACGAAATGCAGTTCGTTCCCGATATGGAAGTCTGCACAAGTGTCTCGACGGCGTTTCTTTTCGGCTGTTTATGCTGAAAGGACCAAGTTCGTTTTACAAAATAATGCGTAAAGTGAAGCAGGAAAAATATCTTTTGAATAGATAATGACACTCGAAGCCCTCTTCAATATTCAGTAAAGCACTTAACCAGACATCCATCTCAAATATTCAATTAATTACGCCACACTAGCTAATCGCGTCTCTTTCATACTGTTGGTTTCAAAGCAGAAACGTATATCACTACTGATTATAAATTATCAAACTTATTGTACATATCAACAAAATGACAGAAAGTGGTGCCAGAAGTCAATCTGTATCAGATGACCAGATAGATATATCAAATAACATATTCCTTTGTATAAAGCAGTTCAACGCTAGGTTAGGGGATGAACTCAGTCTAAAAGTAGGCGATAAAATTGAAGTTTTAGCTGACGATAGTGAATATAATGATGGTTGGTACATGGGAAGGAATATTACTACTGGTTCTGTTGGTTTATATCCAAAGACTTTCACACAAGTATTACAATCTCAAAAACAACAACCATTAAGATCAAGGTCAAGAAGAATGAATAGTAACGCCAACTTGTCCAATAATAGTCAACACAACTCTTCCAATAATATCCATAACAATAACAATAACAACAACAACAACAACAACAGTAACAACACTAATATTAATACTTCAACAACAAATTCAAATGACTCTGTATACTCGTCAAACAATCTCAATGGATCTATACAGTCTTTATCGATTAATGATAATATTAAAACATCAACGCCAAATACAACGTTGACAGAAAACAATCAATCATCAAATTCTAACTCAAATCCAAACTCAAATGGAAATGCCAATCAGTTTCAATTTCATACTCAAATTAAGAATGCTAACCAGGTGGATAAGCATTCTTCGGTCCATAAGACGATGTCAGACATTGATCGAGCTTTACAAGAACTAAGAGGTGAAGGTCTATCAATCTTAAATGAAGATATGGCTAAGGATGGTCCAAACCATCGTCTTTCATATTTGGATTTGGATCCTTTGAATGTCAAAGAGTGGACTCCTGAACAAGTATCCTCTTATTTTGCTTATTTGGGTTTTGATATGGAAAGTTCTGGCCAGTTTGCAAGACATAAGATTACCGGTACTATATTATTGGAATTGGAGCTAGCTTATTTAAAAGAGTTGGATATTACGTCTTTTGGTACGAGATTTGAAATGTTCAAGGAGATTGAAGCTTTAAGAGTTGCTTCTCAAAATCACGAAAAATTGAAAAAATCTTCGAAACGAGCAACTGGAGGATTAAGTAAAATCGATACTCTGACCACTCAAAATGTTTCATTAATGCCAGCGATTTCAGTTCAAAGACAACAAGAGGAAAGAAATTTGGATCCTAAATCAAATTATCAAAAGACTTACTCTTCTCATAAACAACATCAAAGAACAAGATCTCAATCATTTGATGATTTGGCGGAGACGCACCCATATTTATCAACTGCAGTGTCACCTCTTGTCAAGCAAGAAACCTCTATCGCAACAAGGGAATCACCTTACTCAAATAATCAAAGATATCAATCTCATAATTATTTGGATACTCAGCCAGCTCAGACGAATGCTAAAAAAGATAGTCGCCACAAAAGACACAGTTCATACTTATCTTCTCCAACAATGTCTCCTCCGATAATCCAAAGCAATTCTTTCCAAACTTCGTTTGAGTCTCCAAGAAGAGCTCCTGCTAAGCCAAATCATCCTTCTCCTATTGCTAATAACTTCAAATTTGGTGGTGATAATAATAATGGTAACACATTGAGTGTTGTCAAATCAAGACCTGCTTCATCTATCTATTATGATCATTCCAGTAACAACCACAGGAGACAACCATCCGACTTGAGTATGAATGAACAGCAAAAGCATCGTCGTCATTCTTCTGTTTTCTCCTTTTTGTCGAATGGTAATGATACAAAGGCAAAGGCTGCTCCTAGCACTCCATCAACAGTTACTAAGGCATATGCCTATGGGACTCCATCCAGAGGTGTTTCTGTATTGATGAATGGAGATCATGATGATTTGTTATCTCCTTCTAAAGGTGAGATTTCCAGTCCGACTAGAAGATCAGTTTCGGTCAAGACTTCTGATGAAATGAAGGATAAAGAAAAGGAAAAGAGATCTGCTTCAGATACATTTCGATTCAAGTCCTTGAGAACAGCCTCGTCTCAGAATTTGAAGAGCTTAACTAACAGAGCTGGTGGTGGTAAGACTAAAACCTCCGCTTTCCAAGAAGGTATTCAAGATGTATCCCCTGAAGAGTCTACAAAAAATTCTGACTACTCTGGTTGGATGTCTAAAAAAGGTAACTCTACTATAAGTAATTGGAAATCCAGATACTTCACATTACATGCTACCAGATTATCATATTTCACCTCAATGAAAGATAAACGTGAAAGAGGGTTGATTGATATTACCGCCCATAGAGTATTGGCTGCTAAAGAAAGTGAGGATAAATTCGCTGCCTTATATGCCGCATCTACTGGCTCTGGTAGATATTGTTTCAAGTTAGTTCCTCCTGCACCTGGTTATAAAAAGGGTTTGACCTTCACACAACCAAAAACTCACTATTTTGCTGTTGATACTCAAGAGGAAATGAGAGGCTGGATGGCTGCTTTAATGAAAGCGACGATTGATGTTGATGACACTGTCCCGGTTGTGTCTTCTTGTGTTACGCCAACTGTCACATTAGCTAAAGCTCAAGAAATGTTATCCAAAGCAAGAGAAGAGACAAGGTTGAAAGATGAAGAATTGAGAGCTAGAGGTTATATGAGACCAGGTGAGCAACAAGGTAATGGTCATGCTCCTGATGCTAATTCCCAATCCACAGATTACTCTAAATTTGATGGTTCCGCGTCGTCTTCATTATCGCCAACCGAGGAGTCGTCTTCTCTTTTATCAAATAATTCACATCCGTTGAGGATTTCAACTACCCACTTGAATAATACCTCAAATACCAACGCGAGAGCATCGCACTCATCAACTCCTTATTATTCGAATAACAATAGAACTTCAAAATCAACTGCAACTACTACGCCAATAGTCGGTCCAGGTGAAGGATTTTCCTCGCCTTATTTGTTAGCTTCTGGATTATTGTCACCTACTTCTCCAAGATCTCCAAAGTCTCCATCCATAGATTACTTCGAACAGACCATTTCCTCTTTGAATGATGAAATTCCCTTGAAATCAAATAGTAAATCAAGGAGAAAGAAGTCAAATATGGACTTGAATGAAAACACTAGTGATCTCAAGGAAAAAAAAGAAAACGGGTTCAAACAGTCTATCAGAAGAAAGAGTTCACTTAATTTTTTGAATAAGAAATTTGATATTTGAGTTGTTTTTAAAATCTTCACAAAAATGTATTATTACTTGTTTTGCTTCTGATGTTGGTATGTTTATTTTTTATGTCATGTGGCACATATGGATATATGTAATTTGCTCCGGCATTTTTTGTTTTGTTTTTTAGATGGTTTTCTGTTTTATGTTTTTGGGTGCTTTATCTTCTATAACTAATTACAATATTTAATTGTCTAATTTATGTTTACAGAGTTTTCTCTCTTTTTATACTGAAACGTAGGCCTACTTTTAGAGGATGTTGAATTAGCTGCAATCTTAAATTATTCATTCAATGATCGGTTATTTTATAGTACATATTGATATTTATGGCAGCTGCACTCATTCTAAGAGATTTATTCGTTCAAATTCTCCATTGCTTCCTTGATAAGATGACTTCCCTTCGGATCTAAATGTAATGCTATTGTGTACTCTTTAATTGCCTTGTCTTTGTCTCCATCAATTTTATATAGCTGACCTAAAAGGAAATGAACGGAGGCTTCATCTGGGGCTAAATTCTTCAACTTTTCAAAATCTTTCAACGATTGCGAATACTCTTGCAACGAGAATAGTAACTGAGCTTTTTTGAAAAGTGGCAAAGCACTCAAAGGTTGTAGTTTATATGCCAATTCATACTGCTTTAAGGCGAGATTCTTTTTGCCTATCTTCTCTAATACCATACCAACACAACAAATCAAGATAACATTGACAGGATTAATGGAAACGGCTTTTCTGAAATGGTATTCAGCTCTTAAAAGGTCACCTAATTTCAAATAAACCATACCAATACCATATAATGAATTATAGTGTCGTTGATCGATTAATAGACTGTTCCTGAAGCTTTCTAATGCATTTTCATAGCTATCATTAGATACGTACTCGTGACCTTGTAAAGTGTAAGCGTATGTAAAATTTGGATCCAACTTTATTGCCTTCAGGAAACATTTGATAGCTTCATCTGGTTCCCTATTTAATGAAAATAAATTTCCGATAGTACACCAAGTTATACAAGAGCTAGAATCAATATCGTATAAATCATGAGCCAAGTGACTCAACTCAATCTTTTTTTGTAAGTGCCATAATAATGTTGAGTAGTACTCCATATCTTCTAACCTTGTTCGATCCAACTCTCTTAGTTTTATGAAAAATTTCTCTGCTTCTTTGTAGTTTATGATTTCGAAATGTAATTTTCCTAGCTTCCCAAGAACCCAAGGAGTGTTTTTTTCATTTGCTGGTAAAGTTTCCAAGATCCTTATAGCCTTGAAACTATCATACTTGCACATTGATTTGAAAGCTTTGGCAAATACGGTATATAAGGATAACAAATATAGCTCATCCTGTTCAAGCTCTTTCTTTGAGATTCCTGATGGTTGCTTTGTTTGATTTGGGGGTGCAGTTGTAGTGGAATTGGTGAAGCTGGTATTAGTTGTATTGGTTGCAGTTTTATTTCTCTTCAAGTTTTCTCTTTTATTTATGTTTGAAGAGTTTGAATTTGAGTTTGATGCAGTACTAGAAGTATTACTTGAAACACTGGGTTGAGATATCAATCTTGAAGTAATTTTTGAATAAGTCGTTCTATTACTTCTTCTCATTATTGAATCTGCTCCACTGTTACCATTTGTAGTATTACCGTTAGCATTATTAGTCGAATTTAGATTGGCTATGGGATAATTGGGTTTCGTAAACTCATTAGTAGCTCTGTTTACCTTTCTTATTGGTGCATCTGGAGCTGCTGATTGTTTCAATCTGGGGGTGGTTAACGAAGAGTTCAAAAGATCATTGTTATTATTATTAGTATTAGTATTATTGCTTGCATTGATGCTTGTATTCAAGTTTGAATGTTTGTTGTTTTGATTTGATTTGATATTGTTAGTAACAGACGTAAAAGAATCATCAGTATTGTTGCCGCCTAATTGATTTTTGTTGAGAATTGGCGTTATACTATTTATGATAGCAAAAGGATTGGTTATACTGTTGTTTAGGATATTGGCATAGTTTTCATTTGTGACCGGGAATTGGGGCTTGAAGATTGCTTTTACCTTGACATTTGAACCAGATTTAACTAACTCTTCAAAAGATTGGAAATTGAAGGGATTCAACTTTAAAGCCAATGAGTAATTGATTGATGAATTCTTTACATCACCGGCTAACTTATATAGATCTCCTAATAAGCTGTATATAGTGGAAGAATCGGGCACGGATCTTCTTTCAAATTCATAATCGTGATTGAATTTCACAAGGTTCTGATCCCATAAATTCGCAATTCTCTGTAATTGATATATTCCTTCGTTTGGGCGATTTAACTTCAAGCAGCATTTAGCAAATATGAAAGAACATCCTATATGGTATTGGTTTGCAGTTATATTGAAACTTGTTTGTATCTTTTCCCTTTTGTATAAGGTCAAACCATATAAATAAATTGAATCTAGATTTGTACTGTCATGGGCAAGTAGTCTTTCACAAGCAAATTCAGCATTTTTCAACAAATCATTATCAATCGAATGGATGATTATTGACCGAAGGTGCTGAGCTATGTAATCAGACATCTTACTTCGTAGGTATCCTGACGTTCAACCGCTTTCTCTTCAACAAGCTGTTTGTTTTTGTGAGATTGTATTTAAATTTGGAGGTTTAATCTACAAAAAGGGCTTCAAACTGTTGTTTATCTGGGGCGCGAACTGGGAAGGCAGAAATCTACAATTTTCATCGGAACAACCAAGTGTGGAAAGAGTTGGGGTTGGACTCGAATCGTCATAACTTATAAGTATTAAGGAGGTTGATAGTTCTTATACTATTCTAAGGTAAGTGGATCCCCCAAAAACCATTGATTTGATCCAAGCCCAGAAATAATATAGAATATGCAAACAGAATTCTGTCAATATTTTTTTTTTTTGGACTTAAAACATTTATTAAAATAAAATTTAAATGTCGTAGGCTCTCTGGAGGTTAAAATCTTCAAAAGACGACTATTTAACTAACATAAACAGACAGTGTGGGACTTATCTAACTAGATACATCCTAGCTAAATACCTAACCACTAAAAAATCCCCCTCGTTCCTGATAATATATATAATAAAAAG
>JAJMGN010000328.1:0-28895 GCA_030575015.1 Cephaloascus albidus
ACGATTTTCTCCTAATTTTACAAAGGTGGAGACATAAGAGAAGATATGAAATAAAGTCGCTTATAATCCACCCACTCACAAAACAAGAATTGACGCTTAGTATTAATAGGCACAATCAATTCAAAACCTACTGATCAAGTAGTAAATTGATTTATATAGGGTATTTCATCATAGTTTAAAACTATGTCTATATAATTTTGAATATAATCTTTAACTAAAAAAAAAAAAACCTGTAGTCGTTAATAGTTATCCACAATTATAATCCATTTCAGTTTGCGTGATGATAAATTATAATTGATTCATGTCGAATCCGATAATATCTGATCAATTACCCATTTATACGAATATACATTACGAAGCCATGTTTATATACGAAATTAATTGGGTATTAGATCAATATATCACCTTAATTAGGTTATATGATGACTCTTTGAGCAAGTGTTGACTGTATTACGAGAATTGTGAATGAATTGGATGAGAATACCTCAATATTGACCAGAGATTGTATACGTCCTATATAACTTGTTTGACGTATAACGTCGAGCAAAAATCGGATGACGGGCTACAGCTTCCGTTCAGACGAAGAAAGTGAGTAAATTGTTGACAATTATAGTAGTATTTTTATTGTAATATGTGAGTTCAAACTTCAGACTTCAAAGACAATAGAATTTACTCGAAAAAGACAAGTTTCCAACAATCTTTGCTTATAAATGGTAGCTAATATCCGAGAATATGGTCCAATCAGAAGTATAGATTCCATATCATTCAACTTTGGAGATCGGCTAATTATTATCAATGACAATTTACAAATTTAGTCCTACAGATTATAAGTCAATAATGATTCATAAAGTGTATTGTGAATTGTGTACTAGTCTCTGCCTCTCTGAATCGTAATTAGATAGCAAAGTTATTTGAAATTGCACTAATTGATCAATAAAGGGCCGGACATTCTTAATTAAGATTAAATCAAAAGTCAAATCTACAGTTACGTTAATTAAAGTGTTTGAAGTTTGAAGTTGAAACCTTGAAGATCATAATTCAAAGAGTCGTACATTGTGGATTGCAAACTTTAACCAGTATAAATCACACTTCTTAAAGTAACAAGTGACCAGTGACCAGTGACCACTTCCATTCGATAATGGATCTGGAGCAGTCCAATAGCCTGAATTATAGCTATTAAGAGAGCTATCCACGATATACCCAATTAGGCAGTCAATGTCCGTTATAGCCATCGATTACGTAATTAAATTTTTTATTTTTATTTTTATTTTATTTATTTTTCAGATTTGTTACAAGTCAATAAAAAGTAACACATTTGAGTCCACTGAATCATTGATCAGGGCAAAACTTCAAGCGTCAATGAACAATCCCCCTGTGCACTGTGCAGTGTGATTCATGGGCCAATCAGCAAATACCAAACATCACAAATCTTAGTAAGTTAGCACACTGTACCTACCCACTTAGAAGCTGAGATTTGCTTATAGTTAAGTGATACATCAATAGGACACTGGAACATAGGAGACATTACTCAGTTGTGTCTAAGTTACAAATTATATTATCTGGAATTTTCGATTTTGGTTTTATAGGCACAATACTAGTATCTATCTCACAACCAGAATCAATGGTCATTTCAAGATTCACAGCTGTTGTAACTTGTAACTCGTTGGTATCTGATGTCAATTCAACCTCGATTCTTGGAAATAGATCTATTTATAATCTGCACTATAACAGGCTTAAGGGATTCCCGATTGACTAGATCGCGACAACTTGTAGTAACCAAATGAAATCGTACTAGAAGAGACACAAAAGAAAGAGCACACCTTTATGGTGCAACAACAACAAATTACAAGATGTAAAAGAAAAGAAGAAAAGGAAACACACCCCTCGAATCAGGAACATACTCTCTTATTGGTATATAACCTCTGCTCAATCCGGACACCAACAACTGTGAACAAAACTGGTTCTTCTTCTCCAGTTTGTTGCAACAAGCTGCCACTACTGTGAGTGGGTCCGCTCTTGCACTCCAAGCAGTGCTCGATCTCTTTCGGTGTGGTCGCTGTCACTGCCAAATGGACTAAATATTGATTAACATTCATTTCGTCTATTGCTAAATTTGTAACCACAGAAATTAATTAGTATTTAAACTGATTAATTTCCACTTTTCTCAACCTCTTTTTCTTCAACAAGATATTCTTCATATCAATTTATCGTCAAGATAAAGCGATCCACCATGAATCACCAGCAGAACTTGTCCATCAACTCCATCACTTCGTTGATTGAGCCCTTGACTCCTCCAGATAATAATTATTCTCCTTGGAACGAATCCACTCACTACGATTTGACCAATGACTTGAACTTGCCCAAATTCAACTTGAACAACATGAGATCCTGCTCGTTACCTGGACCCATCTCCTCCAATCCAATCACTTTGACTGGCCAAAGGTCCTCGTCATACTCAGCCACCACCATTGGCAACAAGAAAATAGATAAAGATTTACTAAGTCATTTGAACAAACTACCATTGACCACTATAAAGTCAGATATCCTCAAACTTTCAAAAGACCAGTTTGGTTGCCGTTTCCTCCAGAAGAAAATAGATGAATCCTTGGCCAACTTCGAAACAATCTTTCAGGAAATCTATCAAAACATTTATGAATTAATCATTGATCCATTCGGTAACTACTTGGTTCAAAAATTGATCAACTATTGTAATGAATTACAATTAAATTTGCTTATGAAAAATTTATCCCTCAATTTATTCCAAATCTCAATCAACCAACATGGTACACGTGCATTACAAAAGATAATTGAATTCGTTGGCAACAATTATCAAATCAATCTCATTACAACTGGTTTAAAACCATATATTATAGATCTTATTAAAGATTTAAACGGGAACCACGTTATCCAAAAAATCTTGAATAAGTTCACTCCACAGGATTGCCAATTCATATATGATTCCATTTGCGCTAATATCATCACTGTTTCAACTCATAAGCATGGTTGTTGTGTCTTACAAAAATGTCTCAATCATGTCACTCAACAACAATTGAACCAATTAGCTAATGAAATCATCAAGAATTGTAACACTTTGATTAAAAACCAATTCGGAAACTATGTTATACAATACTTGATCTCCCTCAATGTGTTTGAAATCAATTTGGGTGTTTTTGAAATGGTTAGCGGTGAATTGGATGAATTAGTATTACAAAAATTTTCATCAAACGTAATTGAGAAATTTTTGAAAAATTGTTACGTATTGGAAAAATTAGAATGTGAATCTGAATACTCTTCTCCCTCTCTTCAACCATCTGGATTCTCACAATCATTCACAGGTCAACAGCCTCAATTAGGCCAACCTGTTCAATTCGTCAATAATAATAATTACACTTCGTCATCGCCTACTCAATCAACAAACAACAAATCGTTGAAGATCACTTCCCACAAGACTTTAAAAAATGCACTTATAAACCAAATCCTTTCATTAAATCTTCAAAAATTCATTAATGATCCATACGGTAATTATGTCGTTCAAACATTAATTGATGTCTTATCAACACACGAAGAAAAAGTCATCGTTATCAAAACATGGTTTAAAGATTGTAAGATTGTTTCAAGTTTCGGTAAGAGAATCCAAGGGAAAGTTAATTCTATCTTGAACGGTGGTGTTACTCCTATTGTTCCAGCTTCCTCATCATCTGCATCATTGTCCTCAGTTCAAGTTAACGGCTCTGTTTCTCAATTGCCAGGTGGTGGATCAGGGAATTCTTCTGTTATTGGTAATGGTGGGAATTCTTCGAATGTTCAAATCAATATGAATTCAAATGGAGAATTTATTCGTAATAATTGTCAATTTGATTATAATTTGAATAATTTAACTAACAGCTTATCAAATAATTTATCAAATTTATCAATTAATTCAAATTCAAATATTAATTCAAATTTTAGAAATGATAGATCTAATGAATATTATAATCAAGCTTTACCAATTCAAAATCAACAGTTTCAAAATGGTAATCTACAATACCAATTACAAAATCAATACCCAATTAATCAAGGTCATTTACAAAATCAATTACCTAATTATCAACAATCTTCATCGGTAACGCCACAAATTTCAAATAATTCATTACCTTTGTTATCATTATCATTACCTCATGGTCAACAAATGTCGTTAGGCCAACAGGGTCCTCAAGGTCCACAACACGTCCAACAAAACCAAGGTCCACAAGGACAGGGACAAATACCATTACAAGGTCACCATCAACAATTACCGTTACAGAATTATGGTCAAGGGCCATTACCAGGGCATAACCAGGGCCATAGTCAAGGACAAGGTCAATTACCTCAACAAGTGGGACAATTCTATAAGATGAATGACTACTATCCAAACGATAAATTCCAAAGAAACTTCAATTATAATCAATTTAATTATGGATATCAATATTAATTATTTTCTCTAATCTTTATTTAATTACTCTTGTTTTCTTTTCTCTTTTTAATCACTTTTTTCCACCTACATTTCACCTTATTGTCTTTATCATTCTTCTTTGTTTATATTGTGTCTTTATACAAAATTTTCTACAAAAATTCTTATGCAAAAAAAAAAGTTGTCTTTCTATCAAAAAAAAAAAGCTATTATGGGGGTTCAATTCTGGTATACTATTGTGTTATAGGTTATATTATTAAAAATAAAAAAATAGATTGGTTTATATTATTATGTTGATGTTGTTTATTTCTTTACTTGTAGTTTCTATTTTGGTATCGCCTATCAAGAAGCATGTCAGTCGACCTCTTAAACTTGACTTTGTTAAAACTTAGTAAGTGATTTAATGATCATCAAAGTGTGGAAAAGTATCACTATATTAACTTTTGGAATGATTAACATGAAACACATTCGCAATATAAGATTACAAATATACCAATTAATACTTATATTGAAGTGAAGATAAAATAATATACATTTCCCTGAGTTATAAAGATATTTCTCTGACAGGACATTAACCAGGTACTCTTAAAAGCGATATGACGATCTTAAACTAAAAGAACAGCATTAACACAACCATCTCTATCTGGTTCATTTGTAATTTGAGCATACTTACCCCAAACAACTTTCCCACCAGCACTAACCAAACCTAATTCCGAAACATTAACTTCAATAATTGTACCCTTTGTTAAAACACCTAATTGTGTATACATTGGACTTTGTGGATTTTTCTTAACTGATAATATTGGTAAGAAAACTGTAACTTTTAATGTTGGATGAGTAACATTAGCTTTCTTTTGTCTTAATGCTTGTGGTCTAATGATTCTTTCCATCTTCACAGGTCTTCTGGTGAACCCTTCACCAACAAATGTGTGTTTCGTAATCATTCTCTTCCATGCTTTTGATTTCTTAGAACCAGTTTTTATAACTTTGAACATTTCTTCTTCAGATATACCACGAACTTTAGGTAATGGAACTTGAAATTTTTGAGATTTTTCAAGTCTCTTTTGCTTTATAGATGACGAGATTGCTTTAGCTGTGTTTTGTGATTGACGATCTAAAAGATATGTTGGTAATGCTTCACCATCATCTTGTTGTGGAGCTGCTGGACCTTTAATCTTAGATTCTTCATGAGCACGAATCTTCTTCTTCATAGCCACCTTGGTAGCATAACGTTTCTTAGCAAATTGTTTAGCTCTCCAACCAGTCAAACTCTGAGCATCTTTGGCAATTTTGTGCCCTTCTCTGGCTGTTCTCTTACGAAGTCTTTCATCATGATCTAATCGTTTACCATGTTGCTTAATGTGCTGTTCAATATATTCATTTTGAGGCTGAATTGGTTAGCTTTTTTTCCATCTCATGTGTACGTGAGTACTGATAAAGTCATTCTACTTGAAAATACATACCATTTTGACTATTTGATGTTAAAACACTGATTCAAAATATTAAATAATTTCTGTTATTTCACTATTAATTTTTAATTAAGTTAAGAAAAAGAAAATTTAGTGAAAAAAAATATTTGAGCCGGGTAAATTTTGGGCATCGAATTTTTATTTTTTTTATTTTTCACAATTTTTAAAGTGAAGAATTTTTTTTTCTACTCAGAAATCAGATTGCAACAGTGAAGAAAGAAGTGGATTTCGTGTTCACTAATAGTTGATTTGGGAGTTTGGTTTAGCAGAAGTAGCTGTACATAATTTGCAAGTTTCAGAAACCGGTGGACACAGACGGAAATCACAATCAAAAAGTTGATAAATCCATAATAGATCAAAGAATTGGACAACACCAAAATGAGTGAATTAGACGTCTCTATAAAGGCAATCAAAGCATCAGTTGAATCAACAAACACAGCAATTTTGGAAATCTTGAATTCATCAGATGATTATCCAGAACTAATCAACCAGCTATTAAACGATATATCATTAGTTGGCGGTAAAAAGGAAATTGAAGGTGTCTCATTATTATCTTTGAAAAATGAATGTATGTTATCATATCTCAATAACTTGGTTCTCATTATATTGTCAAGCATTGAAAAAGTGAAACCTCAAACTTCAAAATCTAAAAATTCGAAAGAAGACGTCAAAAATATAAGAGCTAACGCAATTAAAAACTCAATAATACAACGTGTTTCTATTGAAAGAGGAATCAAATCATTGGAGAAGAGATTGGGATACCAGTTAGACAAAATGATCAGATCATACACCCGTATGGAAAGTGAAGTCAAAGATAAAGTCGATCAAAAGGGGGAAAACGAAGAAGAAAATAGTGGTAGTGAAGAAAGTGACAGTGATGATGAGTTATCCTATAAACCAGATGCCCAGTCCTTGGTCAAACCTGGTAAGTATGGTAAGGATAAAAGAACTGAAAGAAGTAGTAGAGATAGAAATGACGCCGGTGAAAAAGTTGAAAAATATAAACCACCAAAGATTGCTGCTACTGCTCCACCAAAACAATTTGCCGAAACGAACAATACTTCCAAGCACAAGAGAAAATTACAAAGTATGGAAGAATATCTTATCGAAACTGGTGATAAACCAATCTTGGAAACATCCATTGGTTCAAATATTCAAGGTAGAGGAGGTACTAAGACCCTTAAAGAAATGGCTAGAGAAAAACGTGTTGCTACATATGAAGAAACCAATTTCACAAGATTATCAAATGCAATGACTAAGAAAACGAAAGCTCAAAAGGAAAAAGATGGCGCCAACTTCTTCGGTGAAGATTGGAGTATGTTTAGTAGTGGCAGAGATACTCAAGAATCTTTTAAGAAGACAAAGAAAAATGCCTGGGAAAAGGCCAAGAAGCGTCGTGTTGACTAATTTATGATGGATTATTATATCTGAGATTTGTAGTTTTATTCACCGCTTTCTGTTTCTTACGTTGTCAGTCACAGGATTTCATTGAGCTGAATTTGCGTTGCACATTTTTTTTCATAATTCCTGCATACAACACAAATTGCGCTGTGAGACAACATATAACAATAGTTGAACGTTGACTGATCATACGATATTGCCACTCGTTATTAAAAGACTGTCTCGATGAGTATCAAGATAACTTTACTAATAATATTTTCAAATCTGAGCACAAAATGTGTTATTTTCTTTGTTCCAAATTCCACATGTTGAAAAAACGCTCATAACCTTCCCATTCCGGATTAATTCATCTCTCTTTTCCGAATTCGTATAGATTCGAGACTTGAGTTTTGACTGACTCTTGACACCTAACAAATTACAATATATTACCAATAAATTCAATTAGATTTGTTTAATTAACAACTAATAACAAACGTACTTTTAGTTTTATAAATTATTGCAATGAGCCGTTGACATATCTAGGATTTACAACTAGATAATCATGTCTTATTATTAGCTAGTAAGTTGCAACCGGCATAATATATATGAGCATTAAACGTCAATCAAGTAGCCAAACTATATTGACAGTGAGATGAAGATCTACGAAATATTTTAATATTATAAATAAATCATTCGCATTCAAATATAGATCAAAGCCAATGGGTATTTATATATTGTATCATAAGGAATCATATAATCATGAACGACCGGATTATTTCTTAGCACGTTGGCCATAAGCCTTGGTAGCATAATCACCATTGATAACAATAACATCTTGAGGTCTATAATCAAATTTGCCAGAGAAATAAGATTGTAAGATATTCTTAGTACCTTGAGCGTATCTCTGTTGAGCATCCATAGAAGTACCTGAAATATGTGGAGTCATAGCATTACCAGCACCATATTTGTTTCTCATTGATCTCCATGGATGGTCAGCTGGAGCAGGTTGTGGGAACCAAACATCACCACCGTAACCTCTGATTCTACCAGTCTTCAAAGCATCAGCAACATCTTCTGCGACACAGATGGCACCTCTGGCTGTGTTGACTAACCAAGCACCAGGTTTCATGTGGGAAAGCATTTCTTTGTTGAATAAACCTTTGGTACCTTCGTGTAATGGACAATTGATGGTGACGATATCAGCTTGAGCTAACATATCTTCTAATTTCAAGACTCTTCTAGCACCAACTTTTTTTTCAGCATCAGCTGGTAAAGATTGATAATCATAGTATAATAATTCTTTTGGTTCAAAAGGTAATAATCTTTCCAAGACTCTGTAACCAATTCTACCAGCACCAACAGTAGCGATAACTTTACCTTCAACATCATAAGAATCCTTTGCAACACCAGCAACATCCCATTCACCGTTAATAATTTGTTCATGAGCAGGAACGAAATTTCTAACCAAGTTTAAGATTGTCATCATAACATGTTCAGCGACGGAACTGACATTTGAACCAGTAACTTCCAAGACACCAATGTTTCTTTCATTAGCAGCATCTAAATCAACATGATCAGAACCAACACCAGCGGTAACTAATAATTTCAATTTCTTAGCCTTGGCGATTCTTTCACGATTAATATAACCTGGATGGAAAGGAGTAGTGATGATGATTTCAGCGTCGACTAATTCTTTATCCAAGGTTGAGTTTGGACCTTCTTTATCTGAAGTTGAAACTAAAGTATGACCTTGTTCTTCTAACCATTTTCTGATTCCTAATTCATTTTCAACACATCCTAATAATTCAGGTTCATCTTTAGCATGTTGACCAGCTGAGTAAAGGACTAATAAGATTTTTGCCATTTTGATAATTTGATTGTAATTTGATTGTAATTTAAATGATTTGATTCACTTGAATTGTTAGATAATAAGAAAGAAGAATTTAGGAATATTATCGAGAAATCATGGTTGTATTTATAGTTCATTGAACAATACTCAAGTCATATAAATTAGCCCTTCTTCGGCACAGAGTGTAAAAGACAGTCTCATTTGAACACTATGGAGTATGGATAGCATGGAAGATGTATGGATAACATGGAAGATGAACCATGAATTTCCAAGATGAGGTTTTCAAATCGGTATAACTTTTCAGGCAGGTATTGAACCGGATAGTGATGGCAGAGATGAGCCGTCGGAGTGCGAATCCATCGACATTCAAGAATTCTCCCGATGGATTACGGAAAACGATTGCAAATTGCCAGAGGTCAGTGGTTACCAATAACTATTAACTAAGTGGAAGCCAGTCGTGATCTGGATGTCGCTATCTATTATCCATGGAACGTAGGCTTTAGTGATAGTGGTTCAGCTAGCTGATATAGTCATGACTCATTTCTAAGAGATAGTCACAGACTCACAGTGATAATTTATGAATCACAAATTGAAAGTGGTAAACTACAAAATACCGAGAGAATAGAAGAATTACCAGTGTTCCTAACATGCACTTACAGTGCTTCGATATCATTTTCATTTTCAAAGTATTTTTTTTTGTATAAACGTAATCGTAGCAATGATCTATATTATTCTTGGTGTAATTACAACAGTTCACAAGCTACAAAATTCAAATACAATCATCATCATCGATCATGTTCTGATGTTCAATTTCAACTATTCATGTCGATCATCGACGTTCACCTCAAATATTATACTGCCATCAACTGATATTTCAATGAAGTTTTATACTATAATTTGGAATCATATGAACTACTCAACAATGGACATTAACACTGGCTAGATACATGTTTAATTGATCAATATAGAATTCATAATATCAACTATAGTTAATACGTCCACTAAATTTGTCAGTAATATCAACAAGACTGATCTCCTCATTTCATCCCCTTTGTCCAGTATCCCAATTCCCATATAAGTCTAATGAATGGGTTCTCAATATAAAAGCTTCTCATTTGCAGAAACTAGTACAAGTGCATGAGGTAAAAAGTTGGCTTTCTCATCTTGAAGTGAAAATTAGTTATGATGAAGAGTTGAAACTATCCAAAACAAACTTTGAAATATATTCAGTATATAAACATTGATATATTGCAGTACGTCGTTAAGAAATACTTACATCAGCAAATTCTCATTGGACTTACCATGTCTAATTATAATTATCTGATAATTAATTCCCTTAAAGAGTTGTCTCCAAAGTGTGCTGATATAATATTTGCGGTATTGACAAATTATTATTATCAATATATAAATTCCCGTTATATTTGAGAAGGTAATTATAAGATATATTCACGGCCGGTTTATAATAAAACTTGAGATTCAATATCATCAATTTATAAAATACACCATGCATCAATGCACGCAATTAATTATATTGGTCGCGGGTTTTGAAGATCTCATAATTAGGATAAAAATCACGGTAGGGAAAGTTGTATTAATCCTTTGGCATTAAAATTCCACCATATAACGACCGCAATATTCCAAGAGCTATATATAATTGAAATATCATGATCAGCTGGGAAGTGTCGGATGGTCAACTACTAATTACCAGTTAGAGATTTTGAGTTACAATTTACAACTTACGAGTATATCGCGTCAATACGGCTCGTAATAAAGTTGTACCGCAATTATTATCGTGGGTTTTCTGTTTACCATTTACCAATATATCAATTATATTAATGTAACCTTCAATCCTTGAGGATTCGTTGTAACTTTGTAACTAATTTGAATTTTGCAATGGTGGCCACTGGCAATTGGTCAGCCGCTGTTACATTCTTGTTAGAATTATACTTAGTAAATTTAGTTGGAACTTGACATGATTTGACAATTTACAAAGTCCTGCTCGGTCCTCGGAGTTGCCGATCAAAATCAAATCGGAACATTTTCTTGTAGACAAACGGTTAAAACCGGATTGGTTCTCTCTTCCCCACATTTTCTGTTTTTATTTTCTTTTTATTTATTTTTCATTTTATTTTTGTTTTCTTTGATTTCTTTTTTCTGTGAATTTTTAGTTTTCAATTCCACTTTTTCACCATTTTACACAAATTTAAAACAAATTCCCATTTCCATAAAACAAAATCCACTTGTCTTTTAACCGAAAGCGACATTATCTTTCGTCTCAGATCAAAGCAAATTTCCTGTTTCTGATTCAATACTTGATGTTTCAATCTTTATTCCGTTAACCGAACACATCATTTTCTCCACTTTTACTGGAATCGTTTCTATTAAAATCAACATTTACCAATATCAAAAACACCTTTTTTTCGCTCATTAATTGTGTGGTTTCTCAGCAAGAACAAGAAGAACAAAAATGGACTTAACCAACTTTGAAGACTCTTCTACCAACAACACGTTATCCTATTCCAACTTCATCAACATCGTCACCAACCAACCAATAAAACCCATCCAGGTCTCGTCTTCAGACCAATATGAAAAATTGTTCAAGATACTAGACACAGAAAACAAAGGATACTTGACCAAGTCAAACTGGCAATCGTTCACCAGCTCATCTCCTGACCAAATCTTGTTCCAATACTTCAGTAATAACAATTCAAAGATACAGATCGAAACGTTTTTAGATAAATTATTCAATTTGAACAATGATAAAGACTCTATTAATAAACTTATCAATGTCTTGATTTTCTTGAATAAAGATACTTCGAAACAATTGAATGTTGACGAGTTCAATTCTTTATTGAGTTGGTTGGGCTCAAACCAAAATAAATCAAATATTGATCAATTCACCGATTCTAGAGATAAAATTGATTATTTATTGAAAAATTTAAATATCAATTTATCGAATGATCAAATTGATAGATTATCTGGGAATGTCAATTATTTAACTCTCCATTCATCGTTATCGAAATTAAACTACTTATCAAGTTATTTAAACCAAATTGATACAGTTAACTTATCAGATTTAAAGCAAAACTTACTCACTCATTTCTCAAAAGAAGAAATAGATTTATTATTATCATTAACATTATCCAACAACTCCTCATCAACTGATGTATCCGCTAGAGATTTCAACCTCCCTTTGATACCAAAACCAGCACCAGCACCAGTCAAGCAAGTTTCAGCACAACATCAAGTCTTGGAATCAGTATACTCGTTTGTCTTAGGATCAATCGCAGGCTGTATAGGAGCAACGATAGTATACCCAATAGATTTAATCAAAACAAGAATGCAAGCGCAAAAAAATTTAACGTTATATAAAAACTCAATTGATTGTTTAATTAAAACCGTTAAACGTGAAAATATCCGTGGATTATATTCTGGGATAAACGCTCAACTTATTGGTGTTGCGCCTGAAAAAGCTATCAAATTAACAGTTAATGATTTAGTTCGTTCGTTAGGTACAGACCCTTTAACCAAGACAATCACTCCAAGTTGGGAAATCTTATCTGGTTGTTCCGCAGGGGCATGTCAGGTATTATTCACAAACCCACTTGAAATCGTCAAGATTAGACTACAAATGCAAGGGAATTTATCAACCACAGTTCACAAGACATTGGCAAATAACGTTGAAGCTGTACAACTGAAAAGTGCAATGGATATAGTGAAAGAGTTGGGGTTACGTGGATTATACAAGGGTTCATCTGCATGTTTACTTCGTGATATCCCATTTTCAGCTATATATTTCCCAGTTTATGCAAATTTGAAAAAAATTATGTTTGGATATGATCCATCTCTGTCAAACCATTTAAAAAGTTGGCAATTGTTAGTCAGTGGTGCCTTGGCTGGTGCACCAGCTGCTTTCTTCACAACTCCATTTGACGTTATCAAGACAAGATTACAAATTAAAAACTCAAGGTATACAACAATATCATCGACTTTTAAAATCATCTTAGTTGAAGAAGGTCCAAAGGCTTTCTTTAAAGGTAGTTTAGCAAGAGTGTTCAGATCATCTCCTCAATTTGGTTTCACTTTGGCAACTTATGAAATTTTTCAAAATTATTTAGGTTTTGATAAAGTATTTTATGGTAATTCTTCATCCGGAGAAATTAAAAGAAATACCTTGACTAATGATGATATGGATAGAAATTATCTTAATAAGATCAATTCAATTAATAAAAAATTGATTGATTTAAATTTTGGCAACTAATTCTTTATTTTATTTTATTGACTTATGATTTTTGGTTTTTATCAGTTTTTATCACATATTTTAAATGATCGTTTTAATTTTTTTAAAAGTTTGTTTGTCTTTTTCATTGATTTATAAAGTATTTATAAAGTTGATACATTTATAAATTGCTTGTTCATATACTAGTTTAACCAGCTTGTTATAACTTTAACCTGTGAATTTATGATTTATGTTTATACGTTTATTTTGTATTGAAATCAAAATTGCAGTTATTATAATCGTTTGATAATTTGGCTGCGAAACGAATTAAATCCAATATGAATTTTTTTGGCTATTCAGCTTGACGACGGTCCAAATATATCCTCTAGCTTCCTCAATTTATATAATTAAAATTAGCAGATATATATCATGTTCCTATAATTTATGTGCTCAATATAAATTTGCATATTAACATTAATTATGTATATAGTCTCGACTCTCGACGTCTCCCCATGACTAGTACTAATTGATTATAATGAGCTTAATTTCAGCTATCTAATTCGATCAATTTATAGTACTTTCGCGGTGCGTGAGAGATCCGTTTTTATCAAATTTTGGAGAAATTACAACTACTTAAACATAAATATTTCATACAAGTATACTTTATATTGCCATTCTCTCTACAAGGAGTAAATTGGTAACACCAATTTATGAGTTCTGATATTCTTTTCCCTTATATTTTCTTCAGCGGGCAAGACGGTCGGGTCGGGCGGTCGGGCGGGCCGGTTTAAAGTTCAAACTTCTGACCAGTCCCTGGAATCTGGAGGTTGGAAGTTGGAAGTTGGTGGATGGGGGTTCCAATTTTCTAAGTCATGATATCAATTGACAAGATTATAATATTCTAACGATGCAAATTTTTAAGCTGTGCGCCTGGAAAGAAGACTCTGACATCGCCGGTGGATGTCTTCTTTACCTGATAGAATACTTCATTTGATCATGGACGTATATCCAATACGTCTACGTAAAGCAAAGGGATATTTGTCTCACCTAACATGATCGATTAAAAATGAGTAGCGGAATTTGCAGATAGGTAGTCGGAAATATTATAGATCGTAGTAGTATCGAGAGTCAGTATTAAGTAGCTGGTCGCGCGCGCACTAATATGTATCTAAGTAGTATTTATAATATAATTTAAGGACGTAATTATATATTATAAGATTTATATATAAATTAATTTTAGTTTATTATATCATGATATTTATAAATTAATATATAATATATATTTAAAATTATATTTTTCTATATAAGTATATGTATGATCATCTTTAATATAATTAGATCTAGCAGCTAGCTGTTAAACGTTAATATATATATATAATTGCAGTACTGCAAATATTTCGACCACGCAAAAAATTAGATCACCGATCGAAAATTAATTTAGAATATTAGAGAGGTTGTGCAAAGACAAAATTTCTCCAGCGTTCCCAAAAGGGACGTGCATATTTGAGTGGTGATCGCGAGACCTTGTGCAAAGACAAAATTTGGCCAAAACCCAAGAGTGGAACAACCATGTACGGTACTACACTTATGCGCACGTGGATTTTATATTCTGAACCATTTTGTCACCTGATTCTCACCTGATCATGACAGATAAAGTAAAGTCTTTGATTTTTGATCACGTGATTCAAGCTATTTTTCGAGTAAAAAAAAATCTTCAATTTTTTGTCCGATTTCTTCAATATTTCTCGAGTTCAACCGAAAGTAGTAATGATTTCGGTGACTGAAATCTGAAAGCATAAATCTACAGATTGGACAAATCCCAAAGCCGCTGAATTAGGTAATAAAAAAGTGAATTGACCAAATTTTGTCTTTGCACAAGCTCTCTATTATAACATGTATTAATTATGTCGTATTATATATAGATATTATATAAGGCTAGATCTGATGATCTGGTGGTTAAAATGATTTTCGAAAGACGACTATTTAACTAGCAGAAACACACAGTATGGGACTTACCCAACTATATGTTAGGCCACAGAGATCCAAACAAGGTTGATTGCCTAATTAGAAAACAAGGCAAAACCATCTTTACAGGATTGGGAATAACATTGATGCATTAAGGTTGTACTTCGACATTAATGATACCACAAATGGCCAGGCACATAATTGTCCAGTCCAGTGTTATCCGAATGTTCTATAGATATAACATGTGATAGCAATGTTACCTGAAGATGAAATAGGGAAATATAGAATATAAGAGAAGGAATTTCCCTCAAACCAAAAAGAGAGATTTAGATAGGATTATATACAGCTTCCAATACAGTTAAGTTTTGGCAGGAATACATTTGATACTCAGTCATCTTTCACCGTATATAACTTGTGCGTTACCTCCCTATCGACCCAAGCGAGGCTAACACTATATACATCGTAGCCTAAATACCTATTTTGATAATAATGTTGCAGCACAACCAGCAATTCCGAGGGCAATCGGCTTTAGTAGCTCTAAGAACCAAATTTTTTTATTCTTATATCCGAGATGGTTTCGTGGTCTAGTTGGTTATGGCATCTCCTTAACACGGAGAACGTCCCCAGTTCGATCCTGGGCGAAATCATTTTTTTTGCAACTTGTTAATTCTTAAGAACACATAAGAAAGACATATTTTTGATAAGATATTTGACCTTCCTCTACTTAGAAAATACCATAAATATCAGAAACTATATGAGAGGATTATGCTCATATATACACCAATCGTGCTGAAGCCGGCCATGAAGGCGCCTGTCAATGGGCAATGGCCCATGAGCATGATGCGTCAGAAATATTCAGTTAAAACTATTTTTAAGTTCGATCACGTATGTCAATATATGCGGATTTTTTTATCAAGAGATTATGAGAAAGCTTATACATAGAAAGTTCTAGGGCTTCGCGTGTCATGATCAATCGATCACTATATTTTTAGAGTTAAACATATAATACAATATATAATACATAGACATATAAACCATCAAAGAAATTTTTCTAATTCAATAACCGAATCACATTTAAATCTCTTCAAACTAACAAATTTGTTAAAATATTCATTCTTAAAAATAAATTTACTATGATTCAATGAATCAATGAATCTTTCTTTAGTTCTTTCCTTTATTAATTCTTCACTCCTTAAATTATTGTCTTTATTTTCTTGCGTTGTTGGGAATCCTGCCATATTAAACCCGGGAGGTGATGGAGGCCTTTCCCAATAATCTTTATGTCTTGATGCAACTTTTGATACATTTAAAACAATATCATTTTCCTTAGTATTATCCCATTCTAATCCTCTTGCTGTCCTCCCGGGACCAGCCAATCTATAAAAAGCTTCACAATTAACACAATCTTTCCCATGTTTACAATTTTTTTTAGCATTTCCTCTTAATGTTTGTTGGTATGCGTATGCCATATTGTTATTCAATGAGGAGTTAGGTTTGAAATCTTCTAAAATCCATGGCCTATTATACTGTGGATTGATTGTCAAGTCTAGTACTTTACCTTTATTCAACATGCTTTCTAAATCTAAAGTTGATAATCTCTTACTCGCACTTTTAGCATTGACTTTGCTTGGCGTACCTGAGTTATAAATTATTGAGGATGCAGCTTGCAATCCACCAGGTTTTGGTTTCACAAATTCACTGAAGCCTGCCTGAGACTCTTGTTTAACATCTGGTTTAGGAGTAGGATAAGGTAGTATTATTTCTTCTTGTGAATCTTCAATCATCTGATCACCATATCTATCATCTTCGCTGATTTCATTTTCTTTTTTAGTGGGGATATCAACCTCATCCTTTGTTTCATTCTTTACATATACTTGAGCTTGAACCTTCTGATTATTATCCTCTTCGCCATCCTCATTATCATCTTCATCAGAGTACTGTGTGGCACCTATTGTCATGTCGTCATAATCGTAGTATGATTTTCTTGGAGATGATGAAAGATTTATATCTCCTTCTGCTAGATCAACACTTTCCTCCAAAGTTGAGTTGGCATTCATAGGTCTCTCTATAGGTTGAGGTAATATGTTTTTCTTCAATTTTGGCGATTGACTTGAATTTGACTCGGAGCCTGTTTCTGTTAAATCTATCTGTACTTGACTTTGGTGTTCTTCTTTAATTTTCCCCTTAACCCTCTTAGGTGATTCTATTTCTGACAGCGATCGAGTTTTCCTTTTCATAGATGCAACGGGTATATTAAAGGACAGCGTTTGTTCAATTTTGACAGCCTTGGTAGTAGCAAAAGTTAATCTCAGTTGACCCTTTTGAGATAACCTAGATGATTGGGGTATCCCATTAGCCTTTAACTTCAAATCATAATTCTCCTTCTCTAGTTGCCTGATAATTTTATTCTTTTCTATAATCTCAGACGAATATTGTGCAAGCAAGTTATTCACTGGTCTGACTGAATCTCCCGCTTTCCTCTTCAATGATTCTATAGTTTTTTCTAGTTTCTCTACTTTAGCTTTCTGCTCCTTATACTCTTAGGTGAACTATTAGTTTTTTGATGCTTGTGCAAGAAGTGATCTTCCATATACTTACCATTCTCCCAGTACTGACATTTAGATTGAACTTTTTTTATCAAAGGCATGAAAAGTTCCATATACTCCTCATCTAGTATATCATTCAGCATTGTCTTATATTCACTTGCAGTCCCATCTAGAGCGTCAGGAACTACCACTTGTTTGGGCTCTCTTTGTCAATATTCTTAGATCTTTATAAAAACTTGAAATAAAAACAAACCAAACACGAAATTTGGCGCTTTTTTGAAGAGCCGCGGATATCTCAGATATTCTTCGCGTAATCCAAAGGCTGCGAGGAAGGCGAAAGTGGTCCTACAGCCTACGTGACACAGTGCTTCATAACGACTATGTTTTTCTCAAACGCAGCCATCAAATAACACACTGTCTGCATCACTCAATCCAGACACTGACGTTATAGAAATAGGTAACTAAGTTTATCCAATATGTCATCATTAGCAGATTATCTAGCTAAGAATTACCTAAACCCTGACAACGACGATCTGAAAAAGAAGAAAAAAAAGAAGTCCAAGAAAAATGAATCCACAACAATAGTTACAGACAAAAGTCAACTTGGATGGAATGATGAGGATAATAATCTCATTGAGCTACAGCTCGAAGATGATACGCCTGCTAAAGTGGAATCGGTAAGGTTGTCTAAAGAATCAAGAGGATTCACACGAATAGATGGTGACAAAATAAGGAAAGGATCAAATTTAAAACCAATACTAGAAGTTGAAGGCTTAAAGGAAGAAGAAATGTCTTCCGGAGCTCTTCCAGGTCTACAGAATGCTGAAGATGTTGATAACCAAATAAGAAGAAAACAAGAAGCAGAAATGCAACAAATAATGAGTCAGGATCCTTCAATATCTGGTAAAGAAGCCGAAACGGTATATCGTGATGCCTCAGGTAGAAGAATTGATATTGCTATGAAAAGAGCTGAATTGAGGGCCAAACAGTTGTCTGAGGCAGAAGATCAGATTTTGAAACAACAACTGGTAAACAAAGGCGAGTTGCAAAAAATTGAGAATTTGGAAGAAGCGCAGAGATTGGAAGAAGCAAAGAAGTTAAATTTTTCAAGGTACTCCAATGATGAGACTTTGAATTCAGACTTGAAAAGAAAAGAACGATATGAAGATCCAGCTGCTTCTTTCATGAAAACGAGAAGTCCTGATAACACGTCAAAAACGGGAAGAAAATTGTACACTAAGATGTATCCTCAAAATCGTTTCAACATTGTACCTGGAATCAAATGGGATGGAATAGACAGATCGAATGGATTTGAGGAGTTGGTGTTGAAAAAGAGAGGAGAGTTAAAAAGCAAAGCACAACCAGAAGAAGCTTATACAGTTGAGATATATGACGATTTTGAATGAGTAGTCATTTCTCATTGCATATTTTCTGAAGCTTCTGTAGATCCAATGGCAAAAATCGATGCTACCATGTTTATGAAGAAGGGAATTGCAAAAAATCCACCAGAGCAATTTGCTATGTCTACAGTATAATTTACTTAATTAGTTAAATAAAGTAATCAAAATTATAAAAATTGAAAGTATCAAAAACAAATCAAGAAATGAAACCGAAGTAGCAAATAGTTTTAACAATCCGTTAATGCAGCGAAAACATAACATCATCATTCATAATGAACTTATTGGGATGGAGCTTGGCCTCTGGAGCTAGCCTTTGACGACCCTCTTCCAATACCACCTCTTCCTCTATTTCCACCTTTACCTCTGAAGTTCCCACGGAACTTATTTGGCTTTGAAAAACTATCACCATTAGGAGCATCAGGAACCGATACATTTTGATGTGAATCTTGAGAATAATCAGAACCTTGATCTATATTCATGGTATTGACACCATGTAAAATCGAATTCAACTCTTGGGTGGCTTGGAAATTTGAATATGGGATAACTGGTACTGGAATACCAAGTTGAGTTGATGGATCAGCTCTGGCATCGAACGAAGGAGCAGCACGACGCTCACCAAAATAATTGCTCATGACGCGCCCGTAAACTTGCTGAGCAGAATGATCATTTGGATGAGAAGTTTCAAAGGCATTATCAGTGACGTGATTTCTAGCATCATTTGAAGTTTCCTTGTGAAGAATCGACAATAATTCATTCTTCTTTTTACGTTCGTTCTTATTTTGACCTTCAACTGGAAGATTATTCTTTGGGACTGTAGCATTAGTAGGCTTGTGAGTAGTGTGTTTAACAGGGGCGCCCTTTTTGGATAACTCTTTTTCCTTTGAGGCTTTACTATGATAGACAAGCTGTCTGTTTGTCAAATTCAAGAGTAAAGATGAATCAACTGAAAGTCCTCTATTGGTTCTCAACTTATGATTCATTGTTGAACCACTAATGAATGGATGATCGAAAATAACTTCAAGCGAGTTCTTGACACCTAAACTGATGATTCCAACAACAGTACCCTTCGTTAAATATGGAACTTTTCCGGAGTCTTGAACTGAAATAACTCTATCTCCAAGGTCGAATCTTTGACTGCTCAATAACTGATAAGATACAGATGGATCCAAGATAGCATTCCTTGGAACTCCTTTGACATCCTTCGAGTCCAAAGGAATTTCAGAGGATACATATTTTTCAATGTGATCCTCAATTGCTGTTAAGCTGAATGCCGTTAAAGCATCACTTTCCAAGGAAACCTTCACCAACAGTTGTTTTGCCTGTTTCAACCAGTCCAATACCTCTTTAATCTTTGCACTCAATACTTCTGGGTTAGATGTTTTGAATATCTCTTTAGCAGGAGGTATCGATTTTTCTCTGGCAAGATTTTGCAAACTAACGAATAAATGAGGAAATCTATGAATGTAATCTTGAATTAATCCTAAAGCCAATATACTGTACTCCCAACCTCTATCAGTTCTTCTTGTAAAACCTAAAACTTTTTGACGACGACCGTCAAACTTCAATTCTAAACCAATATTGATTCTTCTTCCCTTTTCGCCTTCAATCATATAAGAAGAGGTGATTTTTGATAAGACTAGAGGCTGTAATCTCAAGTTCTTACAAACATCCTTTGATGAGTAATATGTGATATCCCTTTCTTCGATAGCAACTCTCACCTTACCAATGTTTGGTTCTTGTTGTTTCTGAATCTTACTGACTCTCACAGAAACTTTATCAGAACCAACGTATCCGACAACATCTGCAGGCGAACCGTATGCGAAGGCTCCTAAAAACAAGACCTTGGAGTTCAATGGATATTCTTCCTCGATTGGTAAAGGAGGCTTTTGCTGAAATCTTTCATCAACACTTGAAACTTCTTTGACGACTAATTGGATAGGATATGCTTTTTCTTCTTTAGCAAAAGTCTTCACATAAGCTCCTTGAGGGGTACGGATTAAACCTGTAACATGTTTCACATAGACCAAACCTTGAATTGAACCGACGTCAAGACCTTTTGTTTTCATGAGAGTGCTTGCAATACCCTGTCTTGCACTATTAAAATCTTTTCTTCCCCAGTCGTCCAAAGGAGTAGAAACTACCTTCTTATGGCATTGAATTTTGATTTGATGGTATTTAAACATATCATCAACGACGTAAACTACCTTGGCTTCTCTTAAATAAGGCCAGCCGGTGTAAATAACATGTCCGACAAATCTCTGAGCAAACTGTTCGACACTGAGGTCATCGTACATATTCTTCAATGTCAAGACAACTGATTCTGACCTTGATGGTTGTTGGAATACAACAGTACCGTTCAAAGACAACTTATAATCGAAAGGAAGAGTTGTCAAAGATGGGAACCCCGCTAACAAATCAGCACCTAACTTGGCACCTTCTGGTAATCCACTTATAATCTCCAAACCTTCCATTGAAGGCATAGCTAAATGAGTTTCAATACAGTGATCATTTTCAAGATCTTCAAAAACACCTTTCAAAGGTGAAGTATAAATATGATTGACTTGAGGATTGTAGGTGAAGGTTAAACCAGTACCAAAACTATTTCTTTGGCGTTCAATAGGCGACAACTTTTCATCAAAAGGAGCCATAACATCAACCAATCTCTTCTGGTCAACAAATGATATCTTAACAACAGCTTCCCATTCAGCAGTTTTACCATTTTGATCGATTTCAACCTCATTTGGGTAAAAGTCAATAATTGGTGATTTTTCATCTGTCATTAAAGGTCTGTAAACAGCCGGAATAAGTTGTTTCGATCTAGCCGGTAAAACCGCCATCAATTGCTGAAACGGCTTGAAAGGCGTTCCTTTGTCGAAGTTCACTATCAAATCCAAACCTCTCTTGACATCTGAAATTCTTGGAGCATAGTGATATTTATAATACCAATTCCATGATGGACATCCTTTGTAATAGTAATACAAAACCCATTGCAAACCTTCAATGTAATTTTGGGTTAATTTAATCATTTCTTCATCATCGTTAATACTAAACCCTAACTTATCTTTATAGTATTGATCTTTCCATTTCATGAATTTTTCGTCGTATAAATCTTTTTGACTATCTAATGTTTCTTGATTGTCAGTTAAGATAGCAGATTGATATCTTTTAATTGTCTTTTGTACTTCAGTCACTCTTGCTTCGAACTCTTCATCAGTTTCATTTGGCATTATACCATCGACATCTAATTTAGCAGTGTAAGTATCTTTTGATTTTGAATGTATAATAATTAATCCAGTATCGAAAGCAAATTTTTTGATGAACTCTAAATTGGATTTAACTTCTTCTGTTGGTAATTCTAAAGTTGGAATGCTTTCATCATCAATATTTGAGATATCGATTTTGATAGACAAAACATTCATCATCCATGGCTTAATGAATCCCACCAAAGCTTTTTGTTGTTTAACAAGCAAAAGCTTACTTTGACGCGATCTCTTCTTCTCACCACTAATTGAAATATTTTCCAATTGTTTATTGAACCACTCAACATCAACATCCTCCTTTTCAAAATTTTCTAATTCAAATTTTGAGATATATTCTAACCAGACAGATAATCTCTTCAAGTTGATAGTACCATTTTCATTCAAATAACCATCAGATTCCTTCAATGACTGCTTGAAAGTTTCGATCAACAATGGGAATGCACCTTTATTAATGAACAAATCCGGTAAGTTTGGCAAGAAATCGTTACCAATGACATACATAATCAAAATGAAATCATCAAGAATCTTTTCAAAGTTGTACTCAAATGATATCTTATCTGCCAAATCTTGAAACTCTAATTCCAAATATTCCCTGACTAAAGACAAATGTAACAAATTGAAATTCTGAGATTCCAATTCAACTGATTTATTCGATCGTCTTCCAAAAACAACTTCTTCTCTTAATAAAGCAAAATGTGGATCATGACTTACTAGCCCTAAAACAATCAAATCAGCATCTAAACCATAAATACAATGTCTCAAATTTGGATTATAGTTTGGTTGAGCTTTCATTGTCTTGATATATTCCATGATTTTATGTTCACCTTCACCTGGCACTTCATGACCTGACAATATAATCTTAATATTTTGCCAATTTGAATCAGTACTTGTCTTTTTATGGACGAAATATTTCAAATTATTGGTTAATTTAGCCATGAATTCAGTGCCTGGAGTAATAGAATTTGAATCAAAAGGTTCATCTTTTGGAATTTCAAGACCTTCTTTCAATGCTTTTTCTAAATTTTTCTCAGCTTCTATGGCGGTTCTAAATCTTCTTGATCTTTGCTGATTCATCTTGGCTCTTGGAGCGACACCATCAATAGCCATATAGAAGGTTTGTTTTGGTTTGATAGTTTGGAACAAATGATCAATGTATGCAAAAATAGAAGTGTAAACTTGTTCTTCTGTCATTCTTGTGAGAGTGTCGTCATTTGAATGGGTGCAAGTATGCAAAATTGAGTTCATATCAAGATACAAGTTGTCAAATTCTGGGATCTCCTTGCCAGGCTCAATGTTCTGCGAGATTAATGGCCATCTCTCAGAGATATACCTATAGAACTTTGGAATACCCATGTTGTATTGTTGACTATGTTATTAATAATATACGTGATAAACCAGGGAAAATTGGAAATGCGCGGTGTGCTTGCAATATGACAACAAAAATGGATCTATAGCACAAAAATGATACAAATGAATATGAAGTTAAAGTGTTATGACGCTGGTGTTATTCTGTCTCGTTGTTTCACCCAACTTCAATTTTCACCTTCGAGATTTCTGAAATCTTGTGATTTGGTCGGCGGGTAAATTTTAGATAAATATTGAAAAAAGTCACCAAGAAATGTAAACATTGAATGAAAACAGAGAGGAAAAACATCACCTAAAAGAGGATTTGAACTGCTCAAATCATACTGAATCTCATTGCACCCGGACAGAAACTTAGACATGTTTGGAGGAGGCAATTCTGGATCCGCGTTCGGCGGGTTTGGCTCATCTAATACAGCCGCCAATAAACCTGCATTTGGAGGATTTGGTGCTTCAAATACATCAACTACACCAGCTTTTGGTTCAAATACAAATAACACATCAAGCCCGTTTGGTTCCGCTGCTGCTGCTAGTAAACCAGCGTTTGGTTCAGGCGGGACCACTGGGTTTGGGTCGGGAAATACTACATCTGCCGTTGGATCTAATAATACAACTTCAGCTTTTGGTTCAAACAATAATGCTACTAAACCAGCATTTGGATTTGGATCCACTCCTGCTGCCAGCAGTAACACAAATTCAGGTGGTTTGTTTGGAGCTAAACCTGCTACACCAACAACTGGAGGTTTATTTGGGAATAATAACAATGCTGCGACAGGCACTTCAGGGTCTACTGGGGGGATGTTTGGTAATAATAGTAACACGACTAGTGGTGGATTATTTGGTAATAAGCCAGCAACTACTGGCTTTGGAGCACCGTCTGCTACACCTACTTCAGCAACTAGCACTGCTGGAGGATTGTTTGGAAACACAAATACAAATACAGCAAACACAGGTGGATTATTTGGAACTAACAATGCCGGTACAAACAATACCACTTCAGGTGGATTATTTGGAGCGAAACCTGCTACAGCTGGTGGATTATTTGGAGCTAAACCCGCTGCTACTGGAGGTCTTTTCGGATCGAACAACCCAGCTCTAACTGGAACTACATCTTTTGGTGGTGGTAATGCTGGTACAACTGGTACAACTGGTGGGTTATTTGGTAATACTAATAACAACACAAGTGGTGGTTTATTTGGGGGGAATAATAATAATCAAATTCAACAACAACAACAACAACAACAACAACAACAGCAGCAGCCTCAGATACAGCTAACTGCCATGACAAGAGTTGGTGACTTGCCTGAACCTTTCAAGAAACAAATCGAAGATTTTGATAAATATATTCAACAACAAGTATCTATATCTGAAAAATTGAAGAATGAGGAATTGGAGCACAGTGAGTTGATAGATAGTATACCAAGAGATATAAATTATCTCAATTCCAAATCTGTTTCTACTAATCAGGCATTATCTAATGATTTGAAGAAATTGAATGAGATCAAAACATTATGCAACGAAGTTGTGTTAGATAGTGAGAACTTCTTTAAGATTATAAAAGAGTTGAATACTCCCGGAACCAGGATATCGTCTAATGAATTGAACAAATATTTCAGCAAGAAGATTGATTACTACAAAATTAAGATAGACGAATATACTAGGGTTATAGATGAATCTGAAAACGCAGTTGAAGGAATCGAAAAAGATGCAATTGAAGGAATCGGGAGCTTGGAAACTGTGATAGGAGTGTTGCACGAGCATTACAACTTGTTCATGGAGTTGGCCAATGCCATGGCCGAAATCCACCATGACACCAAAGCGTTGGTAGGTGATGGTAGATTTTAGGAATATAAAATTCGTTGATTTTGGTTATATCATATATGTAGTGTAGTATACTTATACTGGCTTTTAGCATATGCCCCAATCGGGAAGTCATATGCACATGTATCGCCACAGCAACTTCAATTTCCGTTTCTGAAACTGATCAGAACTCGAGATAAAGATCCGTTCTTCTTTATCTCCTTATGAGACAAAAGAGAACTTGACCTGTTTGTGTAAGAAAAGTATCTATTTCCACTGATTCTTGAATCAAACGCCACAAGACTTGAATACAAGTGAGGAAGTGAGTAAGTGTGACTGTGCCGGTTACTGGGTGAATTGCTTCAGCGGAAGGAGTTGGCTCGAGTGAATCTGAGAATTGCTTTCGTGCGTCAGTCTGTTCCACATGAGCTTAAATTTAAATTAAGATTAGCCTGATTCAATCGAACCGTTCTTTTTTACAAGTTCACTAGTTCTATGGATCCATAAATATAAAGAGATACCATATATACTAACAATCCAGCATACACATCGTGCTACTACAATCAAACGATACTCCTGTTCAAAAACCAAACTGATATCTTCAAAATGACCGAAGATATGCCAAATTCTGATACCGCCAGTGATATCTCAACGCCTTCCATTGATTTGTCTTCAAACAACATTGAAGTGGGATCAAATCACTCTGATTTTGATGAAGATTCCTGGTCTGTCATATTCTCCACTGATGATACCAATTCAGATTCAGAGACAAGATCCAACGTTTCTGATATTGGGAACTCCACAGAATCCAGCTCAAATAATAAGCGCCCAAAAGAGCGTACTCCAGATACTTCTTATGATAGTCATGATGATAATACAATTCATGATAAAGAAGATTCTGGTTCAGTCTCGGTTTCCACTCTAAGAAATACTCCAAATAGTGTTGAAAGCTCCTTTACTTTCCCAAGCATCAAGATAAACCAAGCTGATGCTGAAAATGGTGGCAATCAACCAAAACAAGTTCATAGTTCACAATCACAACATTTAGCTGATCCTGTTAAAGAGAGCTCTACCACATCTCCAATTGAATCACCAAAGACTTCTTCCTTCAACCAGCTCATAAACTATTTTGAGAGCTTAAAGAACCAAGAGAAATCAATCAAATTATCGAATTACAAGGAAACAAAATTATACAATAGCTCAAAAGATTTCGTTCATCATTCTCACAACTATATGACATCATTCAATGATAATTTAAACTTGAATGTTCACCATTATATCGTTATCGGGTTATCAATCTTGGCTTTGATTTCCTCTAATTATATTTATGGTACAATTTACCAGACTAAAGTTATTGAACCAGTCTCAACACAATCAAATATCATATCTTCATTTGACTTTTTTATTCATCCAACAAAGGCCGAACCAGTTATAGTTCAAAAATGTTTTTTGAAGTATTTATGTTACGAAAAGACAGAAATGACAGAGGTTAAATCAACTATTTTCAAGGATTATATTTGCCAAGCCAAATCTAAACTCGTACTTCCATCTGGTATGGTCCAGTCGATAAGAGATATTGATATCAAAGGTGTCAGCGTTAAATTTTATGATAGCGTCAAATCAGTGTCAGGCGATATGTCATCGTCAATAAAATACAAGTCTAAAGAGATGGGAAGTTTATTCGAAACTGGTTTCAAGCGAAACAATCAATTCTTAAAGGAAGCTTCAAGCTCATTAAAGTTGTCTGCCATTGCCTTCTCTAGAAAATCCAGTGATTTGTTCAAAAGTAGTTCAAATATGGCTGCCAAAGTTTTACAAGATGCAAGTGGTAGATTAAAATCAAACATGGCATCAAACTCCATTCAATTTGACAAGAATATCAAATGTTTAAAAGAGCTTATCAATGAGGACTTCCCAAAGTTGAAAGCAAATTTATTAAATTTAAAGAGAGACTTGATTAACAATTTCATTGCTGCAAAGCCTTTTATCGATAAGAACTTCGACTTGATCAAGAACAACAAGATCATAAATAAAGTTGATGGCACTATGAAAGACTCTTTCCAAAACGCATTGAGAGCTCCATATGATGGATTCAAAATTGTTTGGAATAACAAATTTCTCAAAGAAAATTTCAAAACTACAAATCAAATGGTCCAATCAAAAGTAGCTGGCTGCTTCAAAAACTGTTCAAATTATGTGAGAAATGCTGCTATACTAACTTATTCAGTAACTAAAAAAATCACTAATTTCAAGTCTGATTAAGTCATGTGTCTCTTGTCATTCATAGTAAGATTTGATGAATTTTTATCTGCGTGGTTATCCCTTTCCACTTTTATTATTTTGAAATTTGTTTTGATTTTAAATGATATTAATTTTTAAATTTTATCAGATTAAACGTTACTCTGGCTGTTTTTTAAGTTTAACTTTTTTATATTTTATTTTTTTTATCCTGAAGATCAAGGTAATTTTCTTTTTTTTCCTATAATTTTTCTTGTTACTTGATATTTATTTAATTCTTTTGGCTACCGGTTGGTGGGGTTATGGTTGGTATTTATGATTAAATAAACTTCTCTATTTTTTATTATCTGTAATTTGTCTCATTAATGCATATTTATTTATTTAAGAAAAAGATTCGTAGATTAGATAGTATATCTTACTTCTAAAATATGTCTACGATTATCAAATTCATATTCAGTAACCTTTATTATATACAAAACCCAAACATAAACGCATGCACATTATTATCTCTTAATCACATAGATTATTTTTTGTCAACACTAGCCTTTTTCTCATTCTTGTCTTGAGGTAAACCCAATTGATTCCAAGGAACTCTATCCATCAACTCATTATCCATTCTACAGTTCAAATAGTTTTTAGCTAACAACCTACAGTTAGCAGCATTATTATTCTTGGTCAACTTCAAACAACTCAAATAATCTTGCATGAATTCTTTACAATCACCATCATGATCTAATGGGAAAGCACCTCTTTCTGGTGGAATTGGTTTGAAATACTTTGCTGATTTGATAGTTAGTATACCTCATGTCGGGAATATTAATAAAGCGGATACGCCATCCTAAACATAGACACATACCAGGAGCAGACATTTATATTCAGTATTCCTTCTAATATTCAGTAGTTCTTCTGAATCTTTTCTTCATGTCCATTATTTTATCGGATGGTTATATCAAATCTAGTGGGTAATGGCACGACCGT
>JAJMGN010000329.1:0-28709 GCA_030575015.1 Cephaloascus albidus
CTAATCCAAGATAAAATTGATTATATGATGCTTAAATCAGCATTCCCAGGACGTCCTGGGTTAACAAAGATACTTTATTGCATGATTTGGACTCCTACGATGGTACAGGTTGCTTATAGCTGATATTATTATATAAGTTTGTATATGACACTACCATTTTCTTTTAGGAGAATTCGGAATAAAAGTTTTTAAAATTAAAATTAAAAATTATTTAGTATTTACTATTTCCTTGCCACTTGAGCCACCAGTGAACACCACATGGTTTTCGAGCAAATACACTTGATTAACTGGTGATAGACTATAACAGATCAGTAGACCATAAACCAATATCAAAGAGGCTGATCAGTTATTCGGTTCAACAGTCGACTTCGGATCAATCAGTCGTTTCTTGGCCTTTCGGATTTATTAAAAATTTCACATTTTGGTCGGTCCTTGGCCATTTTGACTTGGCAGCCGATTGATAGGAATATTTTTCTACATAATATGAGATTACAGACTAGAAATGTCACATAGGCTAGGCAACTGAAGTCTGGCAGGCTAGCTACAACAATAAGTTACAACCACTATTATTATGGTCCTTGAAGCAATGAGACACGGTGTAGACAAGTTCAGATGAATTTGATTGGCAAATGAGCAATCCTCAAACAACTCGTATAGAAACAGAGTAAATGGACATGTGCCCTGGTCTTCTGCCACTACTCAGTGACAAGCGTCCATGTGACATTATGTAATCGACGATAACCGCACGTTTTCTTTTTCTCACAGAGAAATTAAAAGCCGCATGTCCCCCTACAGCCTGGCTCAGGAGTCAGTGCTAGGTAGATGTAGACTTATTGTAAGTTGCCTGCGGCCTGTTTACTATTTAGGCTTCCTTGAACTCTGATGGATTTTAGTTCCAAGTTCTAACTGATTGTCAACACTTTTTATCACTCAATTTTATTCCATCTTTGTTTTCTTTTCTTTTTCCCTATATTATATCCATTCATCATCCAGCAGGTAAACAACACAGTTAGACTGTCAACTATCCACTCTCGCTAATAGCTATCATGAGGAAACCATTCATAGTTATATTGTCTCTCCTTTCCATAATATCCATCAACCTATTCATCTACTATAAACAACAACAACCTGTTACAGACTTGTACAAAGAAAACTTTACAAATGATATAGTATCAAAGTATAGATCTTCAATTTACATAGAGTTGAAATCTTCATTAACTTCAGACAATTTTAATATACTTCTTGATGAATTGAAAGAGAGACTCCACGTTAATGATGATGATTTAGTTAGCGAGTTGAAAAACATGACTCTATCAAATAAAGATGATGTTTTAGTGGATAGATTCTTAGATATCTTAACAATCCATGAAAAGGATGAATTAGTATCGATGTTATCGTCAAAATTATCAAGTAATATAAATGAGAAAGCTGAAGCTAAAGAAAATGGAAAGGCTACAGCTTCAAATAATAAGATAGATCGTAAAAGATATTTCAAAAACAT
The DNA here is from genome assembly GCA_030575015.1 of Cephaloascus albidus. NCBI lineage: Eukaryota > Fungi > Ascomycota > Pichiomycetes > Serinales > Cephaloascaceae > Cephaloascus > Cephaloascus albidus. The sequence goes on from JAJMGN010000329.1 coordinate 1,502, forward strand.
TTTAAATTTGTTAACTTCACATGCACCAGAATCAAAATCATTAACTAAAGAAGAACAAGGTTCAGATGTAGGTGGGAATTTCTTCACTAGAGTTCATAATCAATTCACCATAGATTATTTGAGAAGAGTCAATTTAACACCTCAAACATTCAAAGATTTACAATTAAAACATGATAATTTGGTATCAAATTTATTAGAACTTGAATACCCAGAAAAGAAAATTCCAAATAAACCAAATAGAAACCGCGGGTTGACTAGAGGTTTTAAGAATAAGAAAGCTCCTGTTAACAAATCGAATGACATATTCAGCGGTGATGGGATCGTTATTAATGGAGGTGGTGTTTATTTCGGGTCAGCTCTTGTGTTGGTAAGACAATTACGTGAATTAGGTTCCAAATATCCAATTGAATTAATTATTGATACTATGGCAGAATATGATTCATTTATATGTACAAATTTATTACCAAAGATGAATGCTCGTTGTTTAGTTATTGAAGAAGAAATTGGTGAATCAACTTTAAAATCTTTAGGTTTAGCTAAATTTGAACTAAAAGTTATAGGGATCTTGATATCTTCATTTGAAAATTGCTTAGTTTTAGATGCTGATAATATCCCTATTAAGAATCCAGATTATCTCTTTGAGTCTGACTTGTATAAAAAGACAAATTGGTTATTGTGGCCTGATATATGGCATCGTGGTACATCTCCATTGTATTATAATATTGCAAGATTGAGAATAGGTGAACCTGTGAGAAGAGATATGTTGATAAATTCTGATCTTAATATGAAATCTAGAGATGATATGGCATTACATGATTTAGATGGTGTTCCACCATCAAAGACTGTGGAAAGTGGACAAATGCTTTTCAATAAAAAGGCACACTACAAGTCATTCTTGCTTTCAGTTTACTATAATATTTATGGATTCAGTCACTATTACAGATTGTTATTCCAAGGTACAAACGGTGAAGGTGATAAAGAAACTTTCCTTCCTGCACTATACGTATTTGATGAATCCTATCATTTATGCGATTATATCTCATGGTTAGCGGGCTATATTGAACCAGTACTGAATTTCTTCCAAGAGACCACTATTGTCCAATACGATCCTGTTGGAGCTGATGAATTTTTATCTAGATATAGAGAATGGTTACAAAGACATGGAGTTGATTCAAGAATATCAATATTTCAAGATAACGATTATACCAAAAACTTATTAAATCAATATTTAGAAGAAACAAAAGATGACGCTCGTGTCAAAGAGCCAGATGTTCAATTCCTTCATTTCCACAGACCAAAAATTAACCCATTAATAAATCACAGTGATCAATACCAAACATATACTCGCCGTAACTTGGGACCATGCGGGAAACACAGTGATAGATGGACTAACGATTGGGAATTGAGAGTTCACACTATTTCTAAATGGGTTGCCTGTGAAGCTATTGATGACGCTGAGTTTTGGGTTAAGATGGGATTGAATCAGCAGGATGTTTGTGAGGCTGTTAGTGGGTACGTTGATATGTTGATGGAAGATACCAATGATGCCGATATGGCGGTTTTGAAGAAATTGTGGTAGAAAGTTAATTTAGTTGATAGATGTATTTTAGTTTTGTATCATCTAATTGTAGGATATGTGTTCTTTGTTGTATTTGTTTGGATTGCTCGACAAAAGTTTGTGCGAGGACTATTTGCTGATTCTGTTGGTATTGCCCCATATCTGGTCAGCTCAGTTGGTATTTTAGTAAATCTAAGAGATCTAAGTATCTTTCCTTTTATATTCATTTTCACACGGCGGCTATTGCAACAACAAAAAAATACACTTATTTGATAACCATTACCATTACTTGAGTACATGAGAAAGCGCCAAACTTCAAAGATCACAATAACACATATTTACTTTCTTGAGCTCAAGTTCAAAAACTGAAATAAATCTACAAGTATCAACATACAAAGGTCAGTATTCATTAAACAGTTTCAACTTTAATTGAGTCACCATTCTTGGCAGAGCTCTTCAAAGCAGCGTCAATAATAGCCAAATGATGGAAAACAACAGAAGGACTAGTCTTGATAATTGATTTATCATTCGCTTTAACAGCTTTGACGAAAACATTGAATTCTTCTGCAATTGCATCAATTTCATTAAACTCGACAGTTTCTTCATGAATTGTCTTGGTGGAGCCTGTTTGAACTTTGATAGTTCTTGGTTTATTTGGTGAGAAATCATAAGTAACTGATCCGTTATCACCATAGATAGTAAAGACCGATTTCTTATCAACTGCACCAAAAGCTGATCCATAATTAAAGGTACCTATAACATTACTCTTTAATTTGACAGTTGAGAAGAGAATGTCATCCGTGCCACTTTGTTCTCTAACTTGTTTAGTTAAAGCACTTATAGATTCAACGTCACCAAGTACTCCAGTTAACAAAGCCAACTGATGGACACCACCATCACTTAAGAACCCACCGATATGTTCTGGCTTTTGTCTCCATGTAGTGGCAAGATATTTGCTGGTATCGTTGAATGGGCCTGTAGCGTTATAATTAAATGAGATAACGTTACCAATAGATGATAATTTTTCCTTAATTTTAGTGATTGCTTCGAAATAAGACCATTGTTCCAAGATCAAGATAGGTAAGTCTGTGGTTTTTGATAATTTGACAATTTCTTTGGCCTGTTCCAAATTAGCCGCTAAAGGTTTTTCAAAAGCAATTGGCTTATTATATCTGATAGCTAATTTAACAGCATCAAGGTTGAATTGAACAGGTAATAACGCATCAATAACATCAACTTCAGAGTCCTGAAATATTGATTCTAAAGTGTCGTAGATTTTGGATTCTGGGATGTTGGCTTTTGCTGCGAAGATTTCAGCTTTGGCCTTGGTTCTGTTGTATGCAGCAAATGGGTTCAAATCTGGATTGTTTTGGATGGTTGGTAAATGGGTGTCGGTAGCAAAGATACCTGTACCGATGATACCTATATTCAATGGACTCATCTTTATTTGTTGTGTAGACACTGTTCTGGGCAATTGAAATTGAAGAGGATATGTTTGGGTATTTATAGTGGTTGACACTCCATCAAATAACAATATTCTATATATCTTCTGGATACACCTTCCTCGTAATGCGGAAACAGCTCCGTGGACGTGTGTCCACCCACTTTAAAGGGAAGTCTTGTTCGTGGTTTGTAATTGTTGTTACTATTATTGATGACGAATTGTAGAAGGCGGAAAACACAACTACATGTGTCATTACGGCTTCTGGATGTTTAAAGCATGTATGAATAGGACCTAGGATTGCCAATTGGGCAATTGCGGAGCTTTTAAGTGCAGTTAATATTTAAACCTGTCATTCCAATTTTCAGTGCTCAGAGTACGTCTATAAGAGAAGTGGAAAATTCAAGATCGATTAATCTCGGATAAACTTTGTTGTATAATATATATACCGAAGAAGATTGCTTAAAAGAAATGGCAATTCTATTCATGCAAGAACTATATAAAAGTAGTAGTTACTGGTATGAATTTGATCTAGTGGATATTAGATAGCCAGATGCCATCAATTGACATGTAATATCGATCATTAGATCTGATCTACAAGTTCAAATATGGCTCAGAATAATTAATATAATGAATTTTGATTGAAAGAAAATATATAATAAGTTATACAAAAATAGAGAAGTGAATTTTTAGCATTTCGTTATAATCAGTCACAGTTTTTTATCGATGATACATGATATATGATATTCATCAGATGTAAACTTAGATTAACACTAAGGCAGCAGCAACAGCCATACCAAAAATACCAGCACCGTTACCAAAGTTGGCACCAGCAGCACCTTCATAAGTAGAAATGTTAGGCTTGGTGTAGTTTGAAGCTGAAGTACTGTGAGCTGGACAGTTAGTAACTTCTGGAGCACATGAGGTAACAGTAGCTAAAGTGGTGGATAAATCTGTTTTAGTAACTTCAGAAATAACAGGAACTGGAGCACCTGAAGAGGTTGGAGCAGCGGTTGATGAAGCAGCAGAAGAAGATGAAGATGAAGATGATGATGATAATGAAACAGCCAATAAAGCGACACCGGTACCATTGATACAGTTACCTGGGTAGTTCAATGTGTAGTAATTATCAATAGGACAAGCAGCCCATGAATCCTTACCTTCGTATAACAAGTTGTTGTCGCTGTCGAGTGAAAACCCTGTTGAAGCGGTTTGACCAGAACCAACTTCACCGACGTCACCAACAGAGAAGACTTTGACAGCAACACCATCAGAATCAGTCAAAGAGGTATCATCGTTTAAAGTGAACGAGAAATCATTTGAGCCTGAACCGACCCTGAAAACTTCTGGAGTGGAATTATCTTTATATACTGAAGCATATTGTAAATCTGAACCGGAGTGAATAGTAACTAAACCGAAAGTTTTGGCAGCGGAAGTGATTGAAGCTAAAGCAGATAAAGTGACTAATGTTTTTTGCATTTTAGTATAGAGCGAATGGAATATGATTTGATGAATCTATGATAAAGTTGGTTTGGAAACGAAGAGAAAACGCATCCTTTTTATATTCTTTTCTAGTCAATGGTCACTGGTCACCTTGTATAAAGATGGAACTCGATTATAGAGAGATTCGTATTGTATCAAATTTCAATATTGACAAAACAACATATCCTGCAGATGCTGTCAGTGGGCCCTGAATAGCTAAAAATAGAACTGTGCGTCCAGCGACCGGAACCCGCGCGGAAGCGCCACCAAACAGTGCATAAATGCTTCCCAAACAGGAAGGAGCCTCTGCTACCCAGCCAGTGAACGCCGTGCTAGCTGCTGAAGTGCATTCCACAATAGAAGAATTTCATACCTCTCTTCATCTTGTACTGGTCAGTGGTCACTTCTGGTCAATGTTCGTACTGGTTACTAACTAACTAGTTATACACGTCACACTTCACACTGCTCAGTATAATGGGTGAATAGTTGAAGCTGTTGTCAAGTTTCAATAAACAGCCACCTCGTCCTGACTCCTCAACAGTGAAGTAACAAGTTGCTCAATCCAGGTTTAACTGCCAGGTATAAATTATAATTCTCAATTATCAATTCAATTGGTCTGGCTGTCCAGAGCTATTCGTTTTGCAAGTAGCCCGGAATTAGTACAATAAATGCTCAATACTAATATTGAATGATTAATATAGATACTCAGGAGCCAGGAGTCATATAAATATATTAGTATTACAATTTACTAGATCAGTTGCCATGTAACACTTGTAACATGAAATCGTACTAGTGATCCAATTATAGTTGCAACTAATTGCAACTGACCAATATGATCGTGACAAGTTACAACGTCTGACCAACAGTATCCCGTTACTTATAATTTATTATTCTCGAATGCCTACACATTAGTAGTATATTGTATTCCCTACACTTTGATTTATATAACTTTGAAATTATTAGCTGCAGTACTTGCTTTGTGAGTTGTAACTTGTAACTTGTAACTACGGGATCAACTACCTGGATCTATTACACAAACTAAGAAGAGCATTCTACCAAATCAAGGAACAGGATTCTAAATATATGTGACATTAGAGTTTAGTGTCATGGACTCAATGATCATGATTTGTGGCCCATTTCAATACTGAGTGCTGCAAGCTGCCCACGCTGAAAACAAGCCCACACAACATGCATAATTATTGACAACGTTCCTGCCAGTGCAAACACTCAAAATAAAATTTTCTTTTGCTGCAAATTGCAATCTTGTTGTATTTTTTCGACAGACTTTTATATTCTTGAATTTTCTTGATCGCATTTAATCAGTTCTAACTTCTCTCTACTCCAAGCAACTTTGTCCGCTCGTAAGCCGTGACGGTACTATCAGTCAGTCCTTTGAGCTCCAAGTTTGGAAAAACCGTCAGTCATGAAGTTTTAATACGGTCTTAATGGTGCACCTCTGTAATCCCAACACGCTGCAAGTTGCAACACTTATAATCCAAAAACAGCGAGTCACGACTCACGACTCACGTACAGTACGTACCACGATTCTTAGGAGCTTATTTTGAAGCGAGAAACAGGATTTGTGGTCTCAGCTTGAATTGCAACATCATCATGATGTAATATTTGACGAGGAAATTCTCAAGGTAAACCTTAACTTAGAGTACATCTGTCGTCAAGTAATTAAAACTCATAACAAGTTCCAAGTTACAACTTACAACTTACAACCATTTGGTCTGAAAGTACGAAGTTATAATTAGATCACAGAATAAACCTGGTGAATCCTTAACTGAATATTTATAGAGCAAATTAAAATTCCCACTGCGGCACTGCCCTGATTTCAAGTTCATGAATCATGAGTCACCTACGAGAATCTAATTTTTAGTGAGCTGCAAATATCTTTATACACTGTAATCCTGTTCAGTTCTCGCTATGATGAGAAATTTAATCACTAATCAATTTATGCCTGCTCGATGTTTGTAATTATTGATCTGTTCAAAGTCGTAACTTGCACAAAAATTGGGAATTCAGCTCATGAGTAAATACGGCTATAATTCTACGGTCAATATTCAGGAGTCAGTTTCAAATGGCAAATGGTTATTAGTTTTGATTCGATTAGTTATAAGACTGTAAGAGATGCTGTTAGCCAAGCTAACTTATATACCCTGATAATCGACGTCCAATTGACTTATATATATAGTTACAAGCTTGATAATTACTAGTTAAAGCCGGAGTTCGATAGTTTAAAACTAATATAGATCAATTGATCAGCTGAGTTTGAAATTATATAACAGCTTATAGCTTCCATTAATTGATTAATTAATTAATATATATAATTTAAATGATCATTTTTTCCAATATGATTTAATTAAATTATATAATTTAAGTAACTAAATGTATACATAAATGTATAATGTAAAAAAAAAAATTACTTATATGATGATCATGATATTATAATATTTATAATTAATATAAATTATATTAATAATTTAATTATACACGTAGGAATCTCGCCCCATAGTTAAGGAATTTCTTAACTATATATATATTAATATTAATTTATATAAATTAATTATTCAAAAAAGTTCAAAAAAAGCTCAAAAAAAGTCTCTCAATATATTGCAGAATATGTAAACGGGTTATAAAGCTATTATAATTATATATTATCATGATTATATATTGCAGTGATCAAAATTAGCTGCAACAAATTTAACGCTAAAAATTATATATAGTAGGATATCATGAGCTTGACGGTTATAATTCTCATGAAGTTATAAATTAATTAATATTTCATCCTTTCAACTCCCAATTAATTTACATATGAATCTGTGATCATTGATAATGTTCGTTCGAAGTAGTTCGTTTTGAAATTATCTCAAATTTGCAACCATTTTAACTTGAAGGTTAACTCTAAAATCTAACTTGGAGACAAACCTAGATAATTGAGTTGGAAATATATGTAAAAAGTTAGATAATCAAGTTATCCCGGTCGGATTTGTCCTCGGTGACTTCGCATCAAGATTCATGAATCATTTCTATAATAATCAGCATTCTGATAGAATCAGGTTTAATTTGAATCTACTTTACATTGCACAACTTTTATTTAATACTTGAGTAATAAACTTAACGTACACCAGGGCGAATAGCCTGCTAACTAGCTGTTTCTATAAGCATACTAACTAGAACTTAGAGATCGAACATTTTTCCAACAGTATCCTCCGCGAACGAACTCAGCTAGTAAAATCAGTGTTATCAAACGGTGGAGATAGGTTGTAACACATGCAATAGCAAAACTTCCCACCCAAGTTTAACTTCAAAGTTTTAGAACAATCATATCGAGGTAATAGTTTGACCAATATCTGAAATTTTGAAAATGTTCTAGTATTGAATTTTCAAAGATGATAAGAACTTCATTTGCAGCCATTTTGGAGTGACATAATTTGCAACTAACAGGCTCAACGATAAAGTGCTTAATAATTAAGCAAAAACGGTTCGATTAGTTATGGGAACAGGAGAACAGCAGACTGCAGTGAAGACTCCATTTCAATCTCTGTTATAAGTACTGGTTCTTAAGCTGTATTTATATAATATGAACCAAGAGTGCTAATATTACCATGATCCATTGAAAGCTTGTTATTGCCGGAAAAAATTAGGCCACGTCCGAAGTGGGTTCTGAGCAATTATAATTTATATAACAGCTGCTTGTAACGTCAGCGACAGGCTTTCCATTTATATGTGGTTTATTACGTTATCACCAGCCTGAACTTTAAAGCTCGGAACTTGGAAGCAGGAATTTAAACATGATTCAATGGAATTAATGGTTCTTAATTGACTCGATCTTGGCACTCGCTGGTGCTCATAAAAATATTCGATAAATAAAACACAACTGAAATCCAGCACAACAATTTGCAGCAGAAAAAACAGAAAACATGGTTGGAACACGCATCCCACATAGATTTGTATCGGTCAGTTACAAAGTGCAGAATATTAAACTCGAATAAGTACAGTTAGACTGAAATTAAACTAAACTTAGTACCGCTGAACCAGAACAGAAAATATCAATAGGGATTAATCATATAAATTTACAAAGACACACCCAGGTGATTATGGAACTTATATAAGATCAATTACAGCTCACATCCACTGCACAATGTCATTTGAAAAACAATTTGGTTTGAAATCTAAACCAGCAATAAGTACCGTCACTACAAATATTATAAGTAAGAATAATATCAATCTATCAGAATTGAAATCTCCAAGCTCCAGCAATAACACATCATTTACAAGTGAAGTCAACAGTCAAGATATCAACGGTGTGTTCATAAATACAAAGGATAATCAAAACGACCAGAATTTAATCAATCTTTTGGGTCAGTTTGATACTCAAAATAGTGAGAAACCAGATTCCCGTGGCACCATCGACCCAATCCAAGTGAAACCAGAAGCCGACATCAAAGAAGATGCTCCTGCAAATAATGAGAACATCATTGACTCTTCGTCGATAAAATCTGAGGTCCCTGAGAAACTGAATGAAAATGATAAGACATCTGTCATTGCAGACGTTAAGGAAACTGAAAATAGAACTATTGAACAGGAAGATTCTATAGAAGACAAACAACCTATTTTGGATGAAAATAGAGATTCTGCAAATGAAACTGAAAAGGATTCCGTTCCTGAAGCTGAAGAAATGCCCTCATGTCCAAATAATAAGATTGCCGCTCTCATCGAAGAGCCGCCATCTGCAAATAATCTCAATATCACGAAAACCGACACAACTGAAAACACTGGTAGCATAGTTGGGTCTATTGAGCATATGAGTATAAGTGGTCAACATTCCCCTGCTCCTTCACTCAAAGATCAAGAATTCGATGAAAAAACTGGATTTGATAATGATGATCGTGAAGCAATTAAAACTGATAATCAAATTCAACCATCAACAACTCAAAATATATCTGATTCATCAGATCCATCGCTTGTTCAGTCTTCGAAAGCGAGGAAAGAGGCTCCAAAACCATTTGACTTCAAACAATTTTTAGGATATTTGAAGAATAGAAAAGCAGATCCAGTTGTTCGTTATATTAGATCATTTTTAACGTCATTTTCGAAGAAAACATGGTCAGTTGAGGAACAGATCAAATTAACAGTTGATTTTAAATCATTTATTTATGAGAAATTTTTACAATATGAACCATTTAGTAACCTTTCACCGCCAGATTTTGAGAATGCGAAAGAAGGTTTAGAAAAATTGATAATGAATAAATTATATGCGCAATGTTTCTCACCACAAATTCATGAAAATAATCTTGATTCAACTCATAGACAAGATTTGTTTAAGGATAAAAGGTTATCTGAAAACATGAGAAAATTCAGTTGGGTTGAAGGCAAACATCTCGATATTGAAGAAAGTTTACTTGACTCACATTTTTTGAAAATGTCAACTGCAGAATTAAGTAAAATCAATAACTACCGAGCTCCGAGAGATAAAGTTGTTTGCTTGTTGAATTGCTGTAAAATAATATTTGGGGTCTTGAAACAATTGGATAAAGAAACGAATGCGGATTCATTTATTCCGTTATTAATCTATATCATATTGAAGTCAAATGTTCAGAATTTGATAAGTAATTTGCTTTACATAGAGAGATTCAGAAATGAAGAGCATTTGAATGGTGAAACTGGCTATTATTTATCTTCATTACAAGGTGCTATAAGTTTCATCGAAGAGTTAAACATCAATTCACTATCAGTTTCAGAAGAAGAATATAATGAACACATTGAGAAATACGAGGAACTAATAATAAAGGAAAAGGAAGAAAGGAATAGAAAGGAAATCGAATCACCAAATCCGCAACATATGAATAATCCACAATTGAATGATCAGCCATCAGTATCTCCATCATCAGTTTTATTAAGTAGTGCAGGATTACTTAAAAATTCAATATCAAATCTATTATCACCACCACCGCAAAATAGTAATGAGGAATTTTCCCAAACAAAGCGTGGAGAATCACCTAATTTAATTGATTTAGATAGTAATGATAATATGAATACTCCAATTGATATGCACAATGAAAGACAGTTGAATGAGACTTATGATACATTGAAGCAAATGTTCCCAAACTTAGATAAAGGTGTAATTAAGGATATAATAAGCTTTCAGAGTGGGAATATTGGAAATTGTATTGATATTTGCTTGGATTTGGTTAATGAAGTTTAAGTTATGCATACAATCGTTATATTTATTGAGACTATGGCGTAGTATTTCTTCGCCTTTTTTGGTAACTCAGCGTAGCTCAATTTGCCAACAATCCAAAGAATTCATCTGCCATGGCCCATGCGTACCTACATCCATTTAACCACAATTCCTTTATCCATCACTTTGTGCTGAAAGTGATCTACTGCTGGTAACAATTTTTGAGCTTATACCGATTTAGAGGCACATGGTTACCCGGACGGGTACAGGGCTCAGTTTCTTGATAAAGAAAAACTGAATCTTGTGGACCGTAATTCGTGAACAGACAGAAATATATACTTTTTTCTTTTGATTCATACAAAATTTGAGAAAGCTCGATAATCCTCTTCACAGTCTAAATATGTCAGAGAATGTACATGATAATCAGCCCGCTGAGCCTGTCTCCGGTGGCGAAACAACAAACCCAGAACATCAAGTCGCGGAACAAAATGATGAACATCCTTCTAATTCAAATACAAATGAATCTTCTCTGATGGCTCGAGATGAAGATAATAATGATTCATCAACTGCAGTATCTAATTCAGATGGAACAGCACACTCAATCTCACAGCCTTCAAATGAAGAGTCAAACTCAAATTCGATAGAGGAAGAATCTGATGATGATTATAATCCAGAGGAAATTTATGAAGAAAACCCCAAACCCCAACATCAGGATAATCCATCGTTAGAAGCTGAGCGTCATGCTCATCAGGCAGAGGAACGATTAGATATCCAAGCTCCTATTGTTGCAGACCAAGATCACGATGAGTATCAAAATCAAGTTCAGCGTTACAATGATGGAGAAGACCAAGAAGATCATTTCGAAAGCCAAAACCAAGACTCATTCAATCAATCAGCTGGCCAGCAAGTTGGTCAAAATGATGACGAGGACTCTGACGATGAATATGATCCTGAAGGATTAAGCGCCTCTGCACGAGGTACCGCCGATAATACCCCTAGACCTACATTTATTCCTGCGTTGTCATTACCCCCCAAACCACCTGTTGTAGCGGAAGCTCCAAATGCTGACCCAAGTCAATCTTTAGAACAAGCTTATGAAGCTATCATGAATAGTGACTTAGTGAAAGATCCACCTTTTCAACAATTGCCTGAAAATGAAAAAATGCAATTAATGTTAGAACAATTATCACAGAAGAATGTTAATTTACTTGGTACTAAAACGATTAACTTTGATCAAGTATATTCCTATAATAAACCTTTTAAGAATGTTAAGAATCCAATTCCATTGATACCAGTCAACCCACATTGCAAAAGACCAAATATAACTATTCCAATCAGTCCAGAAGAACTAGAAGCTTACGGTGAATTTATTGAAAGAGAGACATATTATAGTGATTTAGGTCAATGGGATCAGTTTGCTAATGGTTCTAGAATGTTTATTGGGAATTTACCAGCAAATACTATCACAAAACAAGATTTGTTTAGAATATTTAACGCTTATGGTGAGGTTATTCAAATTTCAATTAAAGCTGGATATGGTTTTGCTCAGTTTAGAACTAAAGAACAATGTGCTGATGCTATTTTGGGAGAGACTGATGTTCCCTTACATAATAAAATTATGCATTTGGAAGCTTCAAGACCACAAAAGAACAAACCATTACATCTTCAAAATGTTCATCAAAGTACTGGTGATGCTAGAGACAGAAACTTGAATAATAGAAACAAATTCAGTGACGCTAATTTACCCCCAAATCCTAGAAATAATCAAAGAGGAGGAAGAGAAAGGTCACCACGTCGTGAATCAAAAAGAGCCAGGTCCAGATCTCCACGCCGCGATACAAGAAAAAACCCAAGACAAAGATCTCCTAGACGTAAACCGGAAGGTGTGGTTCCCGAATGTCAAGTTTATTCTACTGATAGATCAAGTGCTTTTTTTGTTAGACAAGTCGTTAAAGGTTTTAGTTCCTCAAAGATCGAAACCGAGCTTTCTGATGCTTCAAGTGGTGATATAAAAACTTTGATCAGTGATGCAGCTTATTCTGGTGTTCTAGGTATATGTATTGTCAATGACAGAGATGTCGATATTCAAGTTTTCGAACATACCTCTAATGGAGGAGTGAAATTTGATGAGTATTTAAAAATTGATCCTAAAGTTGCAGTTGATCTTTTGATTAGAGCCAAAAAGGCTAAATTTCCTTCATTTAATCCAAATGTTTCGCCGGCTCTTGCTGATGCCCCTCCAGCTCGCCACCAACCTCAAACGAACCCAGCCCGTCAACATTTACACCCAAGCCGCTCACAGAACCACCGTCAACAGAATCAAAACAATCACAATCAATCTAACCAACATAACCAGTATCAGCAACATAACCAGTATCAGCAACAATCTTACCAAAACCAGGCACCACCACAGCAAATGGCGTATGGTCAACCTAGTCAAAATGATCCAGCCCAACTTCAAAACAATTTGTTGCAAACTTTACAAAACATGGATCCTTCCACTATGCAGAATATGCTTTCTCTTCTTCAACAGCAAAGCCAACCTGTTCAACAAGCTTATATCCCTAATGCTTACCAACCCCAAGTACCTGTTTATGCACCTCAGCAAGTTGCACCCCCACCCCCGCAGCAACCTCAACTGAATGCTATGTTATCTAACCTTTTATCACAGTTACAGCAAACCCAGCCTAGCCCAGCACAACCCCCTTATGGATCCAACCAATATCAAGCACAACCACCTCCCCCACAGCAACCACCTCAGCAATCTTCTTCGACTTCGTCTGCATTCAATTTGATGGATACTTTGGCTAGATTGGGAGGAAATCATTAATTGTAAAAAGAAGTTGGATACCAATTATATATTCATCTATTTTTCTTGTGTTGTTTCTGTTATGTTGTAAAGTATATTTGGACAAGTTTGACAATTAGTTAACGTATCCTTCAATCTTATATGTATTGTAAAAATTTAAATGTTTTATGTTCATGTTTGATTTGTATATATAAATCTCAATTGATGGTTTCGTGAAATGCTGCTTCCAAGTTCAATCAGTATGCTACAAGCAGCCGAAAAGGTCGTGTACGTGTAAAGAATTTTGCACCAAGCTTCAGAAGCGTCAGATCAAACACTCACAAATTAAAGAAAGATGGGAACGAAGGTAGACAGCAGGAACACTGGAAGGAAGTCTTTAATCCCATTCATAAACACAGGTGTATAGTATCCTGCAACATTCTAGTCACCAAAAAGTCAAACGAAAGAGAAAAGCTGCAAATTTCAACTACTCATACCACAGAACCGCTATAAACAATAAAGGGTGCCATCACGATGAATCAGTCAATTGAATCAAATCTAAAGAAAATAGCATCACTACATAATGATTCGTTGAAGATAATACACCAGATTGAAAAATTGAGCTATTCTGACAATATTGAAGATATTGAGTTACCTGTCCCGATACAACGAGCAAACTTGTCAACTGAAGCATTGAAGAAAATTAAGCAGATGAAAGATGTATTGATTGAAATCAACTTGATTTTGAAGAATTTCATAGATGCCGATGATAAAAGAGACTGTAAACTTGAATTGATTATGTTATATGACAAATGGGAAGAGAAATTGAACGATTTGAGGTTAGATTTAAGAGCAGCACAATTAAAATCATACCAAGATGAAAATCACCTTAACCATAATCAAAGATTGAGAAGTTTCAAAAACGTGTATAGCAAGGATAAAGAAGAAAAAGAGTTAGCCACAGAGAAAGCTGGGAATAAAGAAGAAGCAAGTAAAAATTTCAATGAAAAAATCTTATCCAAGAATGAAACTATAACTTCATCCTTACAAACATCAAGAAGACTAATAGAATCGAGTGTTATACAATCCGAATTAAACTTTGATGAATTGAACCAGCAAAACAAGGATATAGCAAGCTTGAATGACAAATATTCTTCTTTCAACTCAGTCTTGAATGGAACTAAGAAACTAGTTAGGTTGATTGAAGAACAAGATAAAGGAGACAGAAGAAGATTGCGATGGTCAATTGGGTTCTTTCTCTTATGCTGCTCCTGGGTACTCTATAGAAGAATCCTCAAAGTTCCAGTAAAGATTTTGCTCTGGTCTGTTTTCAAAATTTTCAAAATTTTCTTTTGGGTGTTTGGTTCATCCAAAAATAAGGAAACTGGTATAATACAGGAAATATACAAAGAGATATTGATCACTGGCTCTGTTGGAGATGATATTGCGACAGCCACTACTGAGTTTCTTAATAGTTTCGATGATGGTTTGAGTGTGACTTTCTCTGAGACAATTTCTCACTCATGGGAGACGTTTACCGAGGCCACTGGAAGAATAATGGATGAATTATAGTCGTGCTATATTCTGTTTATGTGTACTTAATATGATTTTGTGCGCTATTAGATATTTCACTCCTCCCATTGTAAAGCGGTAGACATTTCTTCGTACTCCGAATGATTGATACGCATCGAATTTTTCAGGCCGAAGGTTGAAAGAAATAAAATAATTGTATTGAAATTATGTAAAACTTGAAAGGTCTCTAAAGTATAGAATGGAGTCTACAATTCACTCAGCCAGCGAACCAGCTACACAGGAAAGCTTGCCCGTGCAAAATGACACCAAATCAAACCCAAAAGTGCCAAAAACTACAAAGAAACAAAAGAAAAAAGGTTCAAAAAATCCATCAACGATAACACCAGAATATATAGCTGAACAAAGAGCCTTACGAGAACAAAAGAAAGAAGCGAAAAGACAAGAATTGATTGCCCAAGGAATTGATCCTGATCAAATTGATACCCCGGCAGATTTGAGGTTTATCAAGAGACCATTATTAAAAATATCTGAAACAATATCAACATTCAACGATGAGATGGGTCTCAATATAAAGATCATGACATATAACTTATTAGCACAAGCTTTAATTAGACGTAAACTATTCCCCACGAGTGGTAATGCTTTAAAATGGTTCAAGAGATCCAAAGTATTATTAGCGGAATTGCATCATTATAATGCTGACATTATGTGTTTACAAGAAGTTGATTTTACTCAATTTAATAGTTTTTGGAAAATTGAATTTGAGAAAATTGGATATTTGACCAAATATCATAGAGCAGATAGTAAGAATCATGGGATTTGTATTGTTTATAGGAAGAATTTGTTTAAATTGATAGAAACTGGGTTTATTGATTATGATAAGGAGAAAAGTGGAGATATCTTCCCACGTACAACTACTAGAAATGTTGGCTTATTAACAGCATTGGAGTTTACTCAAGAGGTGAAGGCTAGGTATCCTGGTATGAAGAAGAGTGGCGTTATAATAGGTACAACGCATTTATTCTGGCATCCATTTGGAACTTTTGAAAGAACTAGACAAACGTATTTAGTTATGAAAAAAAGTAAAGAATTCCAACATGTTATTAATACTATTTATAATAAAGGTGAGGATGATAAATGGTTTAATTTTTTCGCTGGTGATTTTAATTCTCAGCCCTTTGATTCACCTTATTTATCAATAACTTCCAAGCCTATTACCTATACCGGCAGAGCTAAGACTGTTCTTGGTTGTTCTTTATCTTATGAATATTCAAAACTGCGTGGTTTAGAAGAAGAAGAGGATGACGAAGAGCATGAAGATGACGACTCAAAAGAGACGAGTGTGGTTGAAGAAGAAGAAGAGGAAGAAGGAGGCAATGTTGAAAAATATGGGAGTAACCAGCCAACGGATCCAGTTCCTGAGTTCTTTGAGATGACTGAAGAGCACAGTAAATTGGTATTGCAAATGCAAGCATTACATAATGATTTGGAAGTAAGAGCCATATCGTTGTATTCATTAGGCTACAAGCAAATTCATCCAACCAATTCTGGTAGGGATAATGAAAGAAATGAGCCGTGTTTTTCTAATTGGGCACACACATGGAGAGGATTGTTAGATTATATTTTTTTGGTGAAACCTTGGGATAAGATTGTTGAAAATAAGCACATTGAGTCTTTGGAGGATTTTGGAAATGAGAACAAGGTGAAAGTGAATGGATTATTGAGATTACCCGAGCCTGAAGAGATGGGTGAAGAGCCTAGTGGACAGCCTAGAGAGGGACAGTATCCAAGTGATCATTTGTGCTTGGTAGCTGATTTGACCTTAGATTTGTCTTGAATTTTCGTAGCGATTGTATAATTTATAGAGATGATCAAATGATGTTACATTAAATATATCTAGCAATTTTACGATAAGCACAATTATATTTTATTTATAATGAATTGCTTAAGCTTTATATGAACTTCAGTTTATTATTGGTGATCACTGATCACTGATGCTATAAATTAAATGTCTCGAAAGTTTGTATCCTTCTGATTCCTGAATCCTAATAAACATCAGTAATCTATTAGAGACAACTGAGCCTTGTCTTCAGACTACTGAACAGTGACTACTATTAATGCTAGAAGATCATCATCATGATTCATATGCCATTTCAGAGTCCACGGACCACTGTCCAGCTAATTATAAAATATAATAAAATTTCAACCAAGTCATGAATGATGAGAAGTTTCAATTGTTGGAAGTTGGAACGCTATCACAGTTTGACTCATAACTAGAGAGTTATGAGCCCTCCCCCTTTTCAGCAGCTTTGATCTTCCACTTCTTCCGAATTGGAGCAGGCATCTATTACGTAATCTAACAGTATGCACGTCACAATTGACAGATTCAGTTGCGGCTAAACAGCACAGAGCTTTCTATATGAGAAATCGCTGCAGCCTCTGTAGCTGTTCTCACACCTTGAGAGATAGAAGTAGAACTACGTGAAAGTAATCTGTGGTGCTACATGTTCACCCAGCGTCTTCTAAGTGCACTAAGTGCACTAAGTGCACTGGTACAGCTATAAGTTAAGGACGTGAGCTTAGGATCACTTCTGGAAACAGAACCTGCATCGGATATATAACCTTTAAATTTTATGATTGCTACTTCCCTCCATTTCGGGCGAACAAATTGCACTTAATATGGTAATTCTGCTATAATTGCACTATTGTCCTACTATTATCACTCTCTGAAATCTGAATGAGCTCATTGGTACTTGGAAAAAGAAACGGCTAACACCTCTAACTAGTACAAAATTGAGGAATTGGGTAACTAATTATTTCCTTATCGGAACAGCCCATACTCCAATTCATTAACCAATAATAGAGGTTCCCTTATCCTCTAATTAGCAATATTCGAGTGAAATTTTTCCTTCCTTGATATAAATTGTCATATATCTTTCCATTTCTCTCAATTTTTAACTTAGTTCTGGAATTATTTCTGGCCGCTAGACAGACTTAATCGACAACTCTTTATAATTTTGTTGAGATTAATATTAGTACAGCAGTATGAGTGATCCAGAAGCAGAAAAAGTAACTCCCCCAGCTGGTGATGTCCCAGTTCCAAAAGTGAATGATGATGAAGATGAAAACATTTCTCAATTGATTATTGACTTGCAATCCCACCATGGTCTTGATGACGACGAGTCAGAAGGTGAAAAGGGTCCTCAAACAAGTTTCAAAGCCGTTCCTGATGAATTGTTACAAACTGATCCTACAACTGGTTTAACCAGTGAGGAAGTTATCAAAAGAAGAAAGAAGTATGGGTTGAATCAAATGGCTGAAGAAAAGGAAAACTTGATTATTAAGTTCATCATGTTTTTCGTTGGTCCTATTCAATTCGTTATGGAGGCTGCTGCCATCTTAGCCGCTGGTTTGGAAGATTGGGTTGATTTCGGTGTTATCTGTGCCTTATTATTGTTAAATGCTTCTGTTGGGTTTATTCAGGAATATCAAGCTGGTTCCATCGTTGATGAATTGAAGAAAACTTTGGCTAATTCTGCTTTTGCTCTTCGTGATGGTACCTTGGCTGAAATCCCTGTTAATGAAGTTGTCCCTGGTGATATCTTGCAATTGGAAGATGGTACTGTCATTCCAGCGGATGGGCGTTTGGTTTCAGAGGATTGTTTTTTACAGGTGGATCAATCCGCTATTACTGGTGAGTCCTTGGCTGTTGATAAACATACTGGTGATACAACTTATACCTCTTCAACAGTTAAGCGTGGTGAAGCCTTTATGATTGTTTCCGCTACTGGTGACAGTACTTTCGTTGGTCGTGCTGCCTCTTTGGTGAACAAGGCTTCCGGTGGATCGGGTCATTTCACTGAAGTTTTAAACGGTATTGGTGTGATTTTGTTGGTTTTAGTTATTGCTACCTTGTTAGTCGTTTGGGTTGCTTCGTTCTATCGTACTGATAAAATTGTTAGAATCTTACGTTATACTTTGGCCATCACTATCGTTGGTGTTCCTGTTGGGTTACCAGCGGTTGTCACAACCACTATGGCTGTTGGTGCTGCTTATTTAGCCAAGAAGGAAGCCATTGTCCAGAAATTATCCGCCATTGAGTCTTTGGCTGGTGTTGAGATTTTGTGTTCTGATAAAACTGGTACTTTAACTAAAAATAAGTTATCTTTACATGATCCATACACTGTTGAAGGTGTTGAAGCTGATGATTTAATGTTAACCGCCTGTTTAGCTGCCTCAAGAAAGAAGAAAGGTTTAGATGCTATTGATAAAGCTTTCTTGAAATCTTTGATCAATTATCCAAGAGCTAAAGCTGCTTTAACAAAATATAGAGTTATTGAATTTCATCCTTTTGACCCAGTCTCTAAGAAAGTTACCGCTATTGTTGAATCTCCAGAAGGTGAACGTATTATTTGTGTTAAAGGTGCTCCATTATTCGTCTTGAAAACTGTTGAAGATGATCATCCAATCCCTGAAGATGTCCATGAAAATTATGAAAATACAGTTGCTGAATTTGCATCTCGTGGGTTCCGTTCGTTGGGTGTTGCAAGAAAGAGAGGTGAGGGTCACTGGGAAATCTTGGGGATTATGCCATGTATGGATCCACCAAGAGATGATACTGCTGCCACTGTCAATGAAGCTCGTAACTTGGGTTTAAGGGTTAAGATGTTAACTGGTGATGCCGTTGGTATTGCTAAAGAAACATGTCGTCAATTAGGTTTAGGTTCAAACATTTATAACGCTGAAAGATTAGGTTTAGGCGGTGGAGGTGATATGACTGGTTCAGAAATTGCCGATTTCGTTGAAAGTGCTGATGGTTTTGCTGAAGTTTTCCCACAACATAAGTATAACGTTGTTGAAATCTTACAAAATCGTGGTTATTTAGTTGCCATGACTGGTGATGGTGTTAATGATGCACCTTCCTTGAAAAAAGCTGATACAGGTATCGCTGTTGAAGGTGCCTCTGATGCTGCTCGTTCTGCTGCTGATATTGTTTTCTTAGCACCTGGTTTATCCGCCATCATTGATGCTTTGAAAACATCTAGACAAATTTTCCATAGAATGTATGCATATGTTGTTTACCGTATTGCTTTATCTTTACATTTAGAGATTTTCTTGGGTTTATGGATTGCTATCTTGAATAAAACATTAGATATTGATTTAATTGTTTTCATTGCCATTTTTGCTGATGTTGCCACTTTAGCTATTGCCTATGATAATGCTCCTTATGACCCTGCTCCTGTTAAATGGAATTTACCAAGACTTTGGGGTATGTCGATTGTATTGGGTATCATTTTAGCTATTGGTACATGGATTACCTTAACCACCATGTTTATGAAAAAAGGTGGTATTATCCAGAATTTCGGTGCAATTGATGGTGTTCTTTTCTTACAAATTTCATTGACTGAAAATTGGTTAATTTTCATCACAAGAGCACAAGGTCCATTCTGGTCTTCTGTGCCATCTTGGCAATTGGGAGGTGCTGTATTATGTGTTGATATTATCGCTACTTGTTTCACCTTGTTTGGATGGTGGTCTCAAAACTGGACTGATATTGTTTCAGTTGTCAGAACATGGATTTTCTCATTTGGTATCTTTTGCGTTTGTGGTGGAGCTTATTATTTAATGTCTGGCTCTGAAGCTTTTGACAGACTTATGAATGGTAAGCCTAGAAAGGAGAACAGATCTCAAAGATCAGTCGAAGATTTCGTTACTGCCATGCAACGTGTTTCCACTCAACATGAAAAGTCCCATTGAATATAATGTTTCGCTTTTGAAATATGATGCAGGCTAGTACTAATTAGTACTTCTTATCGATCATGATTAATTTGCTTTGTTTGGTTCTTTTATAACTTCCTTTTTAATATTAATTTTTAATACCTAGCTAGGCCCTATATAATTATATCTGTGACTTATTTAGTTCAATAATAAATGTAGTCTAGCAGTACTAGAACGTTGCATATAATATTAATTAGCTGATCATGTAATGATCACGACGAGCAGCTGGTTAATCTATATAATCTATATTAATTCGGTATATTACCCATATATTGATTACAGTTTGGAATCTGGATCCATTCGGTCGATAGTTGAACCACATATATGCACTCAAATGTTGTTATGAATTAGTATTAATGCTCATTCGGAGATTCGGGAGAAATGATGAGTATCAAATACTACTAACTAGGTAGTATACAAATTCAGGTTGATTGAGTGTATAAAATCATATTCTTCTGGGACGAAATATTCAAAAATTGCTGCAATTTTCTCATCTTGTGCGTTATGCCAGGTACAAATTGCAAATGGAGACGGACCCACAATTGAAGTTTACGGTTACGTCTCCACTGTCTAGAGTCTTCCGACGATTCGAGATTTTAGTCGAAGTTTCATTTTTTGGCCCCAGTGCGGCGCAGCACTACTCATAACGTGAAATAGTCACGGTCGTGCCGTAAACGCAATCCCGTTTTAATCTCAGCCAAATTCCATTATAATTTATCAACTCAAGATTATAAAATGTAACAAGAGGCAAAAAAAGAACACTTTCGAAATCCTTCTATTTTTTCTGGTTCTTTCCACAACTTCCTCACATAGCACATATATATTTAATTATTCACCCACTTCAATATATATTTACTCTGTTCCAATTTTCCACACAGTCAAACTCCAAAACTCCAGCTTCCAAGTCCTTCTATCCCCGTTCCAGCGTCTCACTGTTGAACCGCATCCCGTTAGCTGATATTATAGCCTTATATATTTATCGGACTTTAAAATTTGCTCAACTGAGTTCGCTTGTGCTTCAAGAATAAAGTAATTATTTCAAAACTACATTTTGCATCCAACTTACCCATTGGGTACCATCAACGATCAGCTTTACAGAAATTCGAAAAACAAGTGATCCAACATGACTGAAGTTTACCCAATATCATGTATTTCTTGCCGCCGTCGCAAGATCAAATGTAACAAGATCAAACCTTGTAATCAATGTGACCGCAGAACTATCAAATGTCAGTATCCTGAAACTTTCAGAAATATCAAAATCAATGAGACACTAATCGAGAAAGCTGACCATCCTCATGGTGCAGGACATGCTCATGGTGAATTGGCCATCCAAAATGGAGTCTTGAGTCAAGAAAGACAGTTTCTATCCCAAGTGAATGAAAATTTAACTGAACAGAATGAAAAGTTAAATAGCAAAGTACAAAAACTACAGGAAGAAAATCATCATCTGCATTACTCTCATTCAACTGGAGAAACATCAGAATCAGGAGAGAAATTTTATGGTCCTAGTTCATCGGCTTTTATGATTGAATCTTTGAAAAACTCTAATGATGAAGTTGACTTCCATGAAGAAAATATTCATAGTAAGGTGCAAAGAAGTTTGGTAAAGAAGCATCTCCCAATAATCAGTCATTTATCAAAAGAAGACAACTTGAGAGCAATCAAGAGCTTGGTTGCGTTTTTCTTCACAAGATATTATTATTCAGCTTTCATATCATACAAGAGATGTCAAGAATTTTTAGATAATTACGAAAACGAAAATTTTGAAAATGGTTGGGAAAATGATGATGATTTATTACTACTTCATATGGTACTTATAACAAGTGTTAGAAAATTATCAAAAGCTCAATTAACTACATTTGATCTTACAACCAGAACTCAAAAGAAATTACTAAAATATTTATTCAGAAGTTATGATCATTTAAGACATAATTTAATTAATGAGTCAATCTTCACCGTTCAGTCATATATCCTAGCCGTGGAACACCATTTTTACAACCAAAAACATGAAGAAAGTTGGTCCATGATGTTCCATTGTACGAGCATTGCTTATTCCATAGGATTACATGTTTGCGGTAAGAATATCGATCCTCATGGTGATGAAGATTTAAATGAAAGATTATCCATATGGTTTGCTGTTAAGTTGACTGCTGGAATGCTTTGTTCTGCGTTAGGTAGACCAAATCCAATATCGTTAGAGATTTCAAATTTAGGTTCATTTGATAAGATAAATTGGAAAATTGGATTATCTGAATGTTTAAGATTGAGTAATTTAATGTTAATTGAAAGTTATATGACTAATATTGAATTGAATAATTTGATTCAACTTGAAACTAAATTCAGTACTGAGACTCAATTAGTTGAAAATTATTATCAACAACAATTATTGAATAGACCACAACAATTACTATCTGAACATTTAGAATTGAATAAAGAATTATTAACGGATTTAATATTGTTTTATTCAAATAGATCAAAATTGTGGCAACCTTTTATAAATCAATATACTGAAGCTAGTAATATCATTACAACTTCAGTGATAAACGTCTTAAATTTCGCTAGTCAGTTGATTCAATACAGTGAAAACAAACACATTAGAAGAGTTTATCCATTTGTTTACTCCTCAATATATCAGAGTTTGGTGGTTTTTTATACATATTTACACTACAACTTCCAAAATCTAAACAGAGAATTGACTGTTTCTATACAATTGAAGATTCAACAATTGTATGAATTGGATTCAAACTGGCAAATCAATATGAAAACTATTGTTTCCAAGATCAATGAAGTGATTGCCAAATTCATTGCCATACTGCCTAATCATCAATTCAAAAATCATATGAATCAACATCAACTAGGTCTTCCGATTCAAAATCAAATTCAAATGGATCATAATATGATGAACTCTTTTGAAATGGATCCAACTTTGGGATTTGACTTGGCAGACCCATTCTTTATCCAACATCCTGAAAATATCCCATATTATAGTTCTCCTTCGTCAATTGATGAACAAATTGTTTCGAGGCATCAGGTTCAAAATCCAGCTGTGAATGTTGACTATAATTACTACGCTGACCCATTTAATGCTACTAGTTACTAAAACTTTGGTGACAATAATATTATTTCATTCAATTCTGGTTTAATTTTTCCAATTTCCATTTTTGTCAAATTTCAATTCCGATTCTTATGCTCTGTAATATGCTATATGTTGTATTTTTATGTTGCTTTTTGTATGTTTGCACCTGGTTTAAATGACGTTTCTGTATACTCTTTTTGATCGTAGATGTCCCCTAAGAGTCTAAGACTCAAGAGCAACTAATAACTAGTCTATCAGTATAATAAAAAGGTTTATATGCATTATTTTTTATGGTGCATCTGGTCGATTGGAATTGGGACCAGATATCGACAAATTAGGAACTCTGGTTCTGTTCGATAAAGCTGCACCACTTATCGCCCAAGGCGCCAAATATCTTCAATCTGAAAAAGAAATTGAAGTTCGATCAGATCAAATGAAGAAAATCTGAATTTCATAAATTGAGCAATTGCGGAAGAAGAGACGTGTTGCGCTATAAGAATCCACACGAATATGGCGCCAAAGAAGAATAAGAAGACCACGAGGACCGGTATTATTCACGGCGGTGATAAACCCAAGAAGACATCCACGTTGTTGGCGGATTTGTTAAAGGAATCAGCTTCAACTGAAAATCCATTGGAGATGGAAAGTGAAGCAAAAGAAGAAGACTTTGACATTGCGAATGCTCCAGGATCAATGAAGATGCTTTATGGATTGCAAGACTTCCTCGAAGAACATTTGACTTTCAACAAGTTCGTACAAGTCTTTGCGTTGGCTTACACGTTGAACATTTTGATCATTAAAAAGTATGATTTTATCTTTGAAAATTACTATATGATTGGATTCAACTTATTTGGTGTGTTCATTGGTTCCTTTATTGCTTACTACAGTAGCAACAAACGTTTCAGAGAAGGGAAACGTACAACACCGCCATCATTGCCAGAATTTGACTTCATATATGCCACCACTTTACCACTATGCTTATCAATAATCCTCAAGCCTTCATCCCTAGTTATGAATTTAGCTTACAATTACTCAATCTTAGATATTCACTGGCTTCCAAAATTCTTGGTTCCATTATCCTTTATGCAATCTTACGGTGATGACCTTTTACCACATCAAGCTTTGAAAGTGTCCAGTCATTACGGTTCAACTTATCTTTTGAAATATCTTAGTGTTGATGAAAATGGACGCAAATCATTAAATAAAACTGAAATTCAATTGATTTCAGTCTTGCTTCAAAACTTGTTATTTGGGTTAGACGCTGATTCGTCAACTTCATTGTGGATCCTTCAAAAATTGATAATTACTGTGATAGGTATCACTGCTTTGAATATCCCAATTTATCAGCTTTACAAAGCTCTCAACAAAAACAAGTTGCTTGCTATTTTCATGTATTTTGAATCTATAGCTGCATTCTATTACGGTGTTACATATCAACTATACCCAATTTTAAATGAGTATCCAATAACTTGGTTACAGCAATTTATATTTGGTGATGAATCAAGAGTCTATATTTTGAAAACATGGTTAGCTTCACTAGCAGTATTGATACCATTAACTTTCAACTTGAGTAACAGATTGAGTTTAAACACCAGACGTAAAATCTGGCACTACTCAATCTTTGCAATCTTAATCAAACCACTTTCGGAAGATTACACATTTATTCAGATCGCATTGAGTGGTATGATTTCAGTTTTCCTCATTGTGGAATTATTAAGAGGCTCCAATTTCACATTCTTAGGTAGCTGGTTAAATGGGTTATTAATAAATTTTCAAGATCACAGAGATAAAAATGGTCCTCTTGTTCTCTCCTACATATTCTTGATATCTGGAATAGCCTTACCTATCCTCCTCAACGACAAGCCCATTACATCTAGTTATGTGGGGTTGATCTCATTGGGACTTGGTGACTCAATAGCTTCAACTTTTGGTAAAAGATTCGGTACTCATAAATGGAGAGGTGTTGATAAAACTTTCGAAGGTACTATCGCATTCATAACAGCTACATGTGCATGCTTCGGTGTGTTGAAGGAAATGGGGATCGTCACTGACAAATCCTACGAAGGGATCATTATCACTTGTTTTATGGGTGGTGTCATGGAAGGTGTTGCAGATTTGAACGATAATTTCTTGGTTCCTTGCTTCATGTTTGTTTTATTAGAATGTTTTTAAAGTGACCTTATAGACTGTGCCGACTTGTGTATATAATCTCTGTTTCAATTTATGTATAATGGTATTTATTGTATTTTTGAAGGTTACTATCACACAGTACACTCATATTAAATGAAGGCCCAACAATCTGTCAATATTGACGGGTCGATAAAAAATTATTGAGATTGAATTTAGAAGAAAATTAAAATTGGACCAGCAGAATACGTATATAATTGGTCTGCTAATTTGCATTAAACATAGACAGGAAACCTCAAGTTCTTTTGTTGGTTGAAAAGAAATTCGTTTTCCCTACTTTACGCCACATTCATATACTACAAAAATGCCTGGTGTCTTGAACTCTTTGAAGTTTTATGCTAAATCAATAGCATTCGCGACTCTTCTCGCTGGTTGTGCTTTCTATGGTGTGATCGCATCAATTGTGTTGACTATAGCGGGCAGAAAACACTTGTCTCAATGGACAGTTGCAAGAGCGTTTTATAGCTCATTTTCAACCACACTAGGTGTCAAAATAACACTTCTCAATGAAGAAAGATTGGGTAAGTTGCCTGCTATTATTGTTGGAAATCATCAATCTGCTTTGGATATTTTGGTATTGGGTAAAGTCTTCCCACAAGGATGTGTCGTTACTTCTAAGAAATCATTGAAATATGTTCCTATATTAGGTTGGTTCATGAGTTTGAGTGGTACATTTTTTCTCGATAGGTCAAAGAAGGAAAGTGCTCGTGCTGTTTTAAATAGAGCTTTAAGTGAATTAAAGAATGATGAAAGAGCATTATTTATTTTCCCTGAAGGAACTAGATCAGGTGCTGAGAATTTAGAGTTGTTACCATTTAAGAAAGGTGCCTTCCATTTAGCTGTTCAAGCTCAAATTCCAATAATTCCAATTGTCGTGTCTAATACCTCACCAATTTTCAATGCGAAGACCAAGCAGTTTAACAGAGGAACGATAACAATTCAAGTATTAGAACCCGTTCCAACTGCAGGTCTAACTAGTGAGGATGTCAATGATATCACTACTAAAATCAGAAACGATATGGCTAAGACTTATAAACGACTTGGATTTTCTACCATTTATGGAACTGAGAATAAGAAAGATATATCTGAAACAATCAGCTCAGATGACAGTGAAGGAGAGACTTCAGCTATTGAAACAACCAACTTATTAGTTTCCAAATAAGTGACTGTTGAGCAGG